>JANDKE010001899.1:0-12014 GCA_027627275.1 Coprinellus aureogranulatus | reverse complement strand
GCGTCCGCACCATCGGCCACTGCCACCAAGGACATCAAAGTTGTAGTCGGTGGCCCCGGTGCCCTTACCTTCAGTCCCTCCAACGTCCAGGCCAACATCGGCGATAACATCATCTTCGAGTTCCACCAGAAGAACCACGCCGTGGTTGCCAGCACCTTCGATGCCCCTTGCGTTCCCTTGGCTAACGGCTTCGACTCTGGCTTGTACGTTCTAACTCGACATCTTATTATTGGCGCCTCATTGACCATACTTCAGCCGACCTGTGGCAGACGACGCGACCACTTTCCCCACCTTCTCAGTCCGTGTGAACGACGTTAGTCATCCTCTTTCTTGTTCCTGTACATCCACCTGACCCCATAATGCAGACCAAGCCAATCTGGGCCTACTGCCCACAAGGTAACCACTGCGGGCAGGGCATGGTCTTCTCTGTAAACGCTGTCGAGGGCGGAGACAAGAGCTTCCAAGCATTCCAGGACCTTGCCAAGCAGATCAATGGCACTGCTGGTGCCAACGGTGGTAGCGGCGGCTATGGTAACAGCGGCTTCCAGCCCACAGTTAGCAGCGCAAGCGCTGCTCTCGCTGCCCTGTTCGCCCTCGCCGCTTTGCTATGATAGGACTGTATCTGTTATGCGCCTCATGACCTCAAAGAGCTAGCTGGACTTTTGCATGTTTTTGTTACCTTACTCGATCCGCCGCATTGCTTTATCATTCCTTCGTTCCTTGTAACTACTCTCATTCTGGGTTAATGCTTGATGCTATCCTTTGCTCTCTCTCTTTTATCGGGTTCGCCCGAAGCCACCAACACGAGTGATAGGTGGGGGATTCGTTCAACTAGCACAGCAAAACTCGATTAGATCACGATCCGTGGGATGTCGTTACTGTAACAGCAATATCTGGTTCTCGTCTTTCCCCATCATCATCCTCGAATGGACAAGATTCCGGCAGAAGCATTGCAAGGCGGGCAGCAAGGCGGGCCCAGCGAAGAGGAACAGGCGAAGAGGGCTGCCGATGAAGCACAGCTCCGTCGGGATATGCTCGCCACGATTCTAGATGTCGGCGCCAGAGAGAGATGTGCGTAACGAGTCCCAGCTACGAAACGTCGAACCAGCTCCATAAGCTTCCAAGCCGGATCAAGTACGATACATTCTCATTGTGTTGGCGTAGTGTCCCGCATATCCCTCGTCAGTCAACAGCGATCTCAGCAAATCGAAGGTATCCTGTTGCGTATGGCACAAGGAGGCCAGCTTCGAAGCAAGGTCACCGAGAGTCAACTGATTGACCTACTTGATCAGGTATGCTGTCCTTGTCTAGTAACGCGTTGATATTGACCGTTTCATCTCTTGCCTTGCTATGTAGCTCGAAGGCGCTCAAGGGGGAGGTGCGAAGTCGACCAAACCCACGATCATCGTACGCACTTCCTGCTTCATCCCTTGGATTTCCGATTTGACAGACCCTGCTCCGATGACAGTATCAACGGAGAAAGGACTTCGACGATGACGATTTCGATATCTGAGGACGCGAATGCTTGGAGACACCTCCATCTACTTTCCTTGGCATCTCTTCAAACCTCTCCATCTCATCAATATTGTATACAAGAATGAAAGAAAGACTGTACAATGCGACCGCACTTCGATGATTACAACATGACTACTCTTCTTCTGAGCTACAAGCAGTACAAGTGGGGAGAAGCCCAACATTTCGCTAGCCTCGTCGCCAATTACCGGAGGTGCTGCTCCCCACACTGCCTGGTGACGAGAACATGTCGCCTGCGCCAGTAAATGAGGGTTGGGTGGAAGGCTTCATGTTACTCTCAGAAAAGGTGAAAGGTGTCTGCGGCCCAGGACTGAAAGCTGGCGCGAGCGTCATGGTCGGCGACTGCGTTGCTTGGATCGTTGGAGACTGGCCGGGGAGTGGAGGAGGCTTGAAGTTCTGGAAAAGCCAACGTCTCAGCGCCATACCTAGTCCTGTACTCTATGCTGCCGTCACACTCACATATTGTCGGCCTTCCTTATAAATCTCCTCCAGCTTCTGGTCGAACGTTCCCTCACTTTCCAGTTCCTGGTAAGCATAGTACAGGTTGAGAGCAGAGCGGGCATCTTCAATCGAGTCGTGGTTATCTGTTTGTATGTGTTGCTTGAGGATGTACCATGACAAGAAACGTAGGGAGAGTCTCCTGTGCCTGGATCTGACGAAGTATAAGTCGACCGTGTCTATGACCTGGTCAGGAGGGACGAAGATGTCTAAGGGCGTGGTTAGATTTGTGTTACTAGGAGGTGTGGAAACCCGCTCAGCTGATTATCCGGAAGTCTTTTGACAGACCATGCCCAACAAAGATGCATCCACGGTCTATGAGAGCTCGAAGCTTCTTGTAGACTACTTTGAGGGGTGTCAAGGTGTACTTGGAATGAACGGGATCAAGGTCGCCGACTAGGGGAAGCGGTCATCTCAATATTCTTGTGACCGGCACTGGTACGTACACTTGATGCCTGAGAACTCTGTCAGGTAGTCCACAATGGTCTCACTCGTGTGGATATGGTCGTCGATGAATGGGACACCGCGCTGAGGCCCATCTCCTCGAAGCACAGATACACGAGCTAAGCTGAGCCTGGCCGGTCGTATAACCTTCTTCGTTCCGTCCGACCGGTACTCCGTCTCCTCCTACGAAGTTGTCAGAAAATTTAGCGCAGATGACCAGAAACATGGACACACACCTGCTGCATGGATACGAATTCAGCGTCAATGGCCACAAGCGTCCCGGGTGTGGGTAACTCGTCTTGGCGAAGGAGTTGATGTCGGATGGTATTGGGATCACGGTTTCTGCGCAAATTAGTCGTTACCTGAATTCCAAACGAGTATGGGCGGAACTGACTGAGATATGGACGTATCTTGGCACAGAAGTAATGGGTCCATCTCTGATGGAAGGGACGTCAAGTCGAGCGAGTCCTTGGTGTCCACTCTTTCCAGGTAAATGATCGCTGGAACCTGTGCGAGAGTGAGCAAGAAACCAGAGAGGTGGACAGTTCTATGCCACCTTCCACTTTCCCGGAAAGCTGAGAGCATCTTGTTCTGATAGATTTTGCACGACGAAGTCGTTGAAGATAAACCACGGGCTGCTATATTCTTTTTCGAGTTCGGCGTCAGGTACTGCACCAGAATTAGGGGTCAAGAGCGATACAAGTGAAAAGAGCAAGCGTACTTTTAACCAAGGATACGAGGTGTGACTGTCTTTCTTTCGTCGCGATCTTCACTACCAGAGACTGAAGGCCGGTTAGAGGAGGGAGGGACGAAGGCTAAACCACAGACCTTGAGCTCGTACCACACACCCACAGGATCGACTACGTCTCCTACTTGGCCATGCAGCTGCACCTTCGGCCTCAGGAACGTCTTATTCCTTGAATCAAGCCAGAACTCTTGGCTTTCTTCCGTGAAAACCGATGCATTTACCGCCAAAAGCGGAGGCAGGTATTCCGATGAGATCGACCGCCGCGAAGAGAACGTTGAGAAATGCTTGCATTTTTGGCAAGTCGCCTTGTGGGTTATGTTCCGAAGAAGAGCTCGTTGTAAGATACTCTCGAAGCTCCTCGATGAGCCCGCGTCGGCGGAGCCCTAAGAAGGGTCAGTTAGCTTATCACCCTTAGAACAGAGGAACACTATACTTTGCGAGGGTATGACAGATCAAGAACATGCGTCAGGTTGACCTTTTCCCTCACGGCTTTACAACTTTGGCAGGTAATAACCGTCTTCCCATCGACTCCAATAAGTTGAGTCACAGGAGAGGGAGGATTCCTGGCATCGATATTATGACGTTGAATGACAACGGGGTTCCTCGATTGATTATTTCCTTCTGCGATTAAGTGGTCAAGGAGGAAGCGGTGGAACGTCTGAATCTTTTGCGCATAATCAACTTCTTTATTCTCCCGTCCATAGTCAACTAGCTCGATAGCATTTGCGACTAGAGCGAGGGCATGAGACAGTTGCATTCCCAACAATTGCGCGGCTTACCTTGAGCCAAGATTCCAACTGTCCGGCAAAAATTGCTCGACTGGCAATTGGTTCCCTTTGCATCTTCGAGCATCCTCGACACAAATCCTAACTCACAAAGGAGGCAATGTTCGTTGAGACAGTTGGTCGTGGTATGGGACTTGGCCAGTTGCCGGATCGGATAGATATAGTGGAGACTTTGAACGAGTGAGTTCGTATATGAGTTCAAGATATGTGTCTCCAATCCGCTGTACGTGGTGCGATTGTAGAACCTCGGACGGTTGTGAGCCTACTTCCAGTGAATGAAAAGAGAAAAAGGCTTACCCAAAGTCGAAGTCTTCAACGCCGAATTTGGAGTATTCGATTTCTACCCGCCGGTAAAAGGGAGGAACTTCGATATGCTCCAGGGAAGGTTGCCCACTCGTCTATTGTAGACAAAAGGGGTTAACTCATAGTAAGAGAGTGTGTGTAGCGTAGACGTACCTCCTTACGAGGTTTGCCACTCCGGAATCGAGCCGTTTCTTTCTTCGGTCCAGATGGCACAAGATTGCGACGTCCGCGCAGCTCCTTCGGCAGAGGAGCATAGGCAATATTGTCATTCATCTTCATCGTTGCGAGAATTTGGGGTGGAATTCGAGCGGGTGGCGGATAATAGGGAGCAATTGGTACGGGCGGTGACCAGGCTGAAAATAAGGGTGCGTCGTAAAACGGCATCCCAATGGAGTTCAAGGGCCTAAGGCAACCGACAATTGGAATCTTGCTCAATAGAAAGTGGAATTAGACACACGTTGCCATTGTCCAGTCAATCTGAGGCAAAGCCTCAGGAGGCCCAATCCAGGGGACTGGCTGACCGTCAAAGCCATTGAAGGGAACGGAAGTGTCATCCGGTGCTTGAGAAAGCAAATGAACTACGCCCTCCGCATCGCCTGCGGCGATGTATGACCCCGAGGGTGAAACAGCTAGAGATGTAAGATATGACGTGAGATCCAGCTATAGTGGGGAGGTTCAGCTGTGTGCCTTGAACTTCGCGCAACACCGCTGACCTGATGGAATTCGCCTGCTGCTGCAGGATCTGAAGCGTCAACGACGTTGATAAGTCCCTGCATAGAAGCTACTACAAGGCTGCATGTCCTTTTCGGTAGGACCTGGATCAAGGCGGGCCCGGATGAGAAAGGAATTGGTGGAAGAGCGCGCATTGTTCGGACGTCGTAGACTTTGACTAACGGGTCTGGGAATGGGCGTAGTTGCCTGTGAATGAAGTTAGCAGGCGCCTATGGGTCTATGGCAAGTGCCAGTACCTTTCACCCATGCCAATAGTGAAAATATAGTTGCCCGTCGCTGCGAGACCGGTGATAGAACCCTGGTGAGCTCTCACCATGCTCTGGGCTGCATCGTTCCTGGTAGCGCCGCTTCGAGGATCGTGGAGCCGGATGAAGCCTTCTGAGGATCCTGACAGCAGAGATGAATGCGAGAATTGCAGGTGAGTGAGAATCGAGCTTGTTTGGATTTGCCGTACTGCCTTCCCAGTCATGCTATTGACGAAGGATAACTCTAAGTTCAGCGTGGACACTGCTATTGAATGCCCAGCGTGGTACACATTGGAGAACGTAGATATTCCTGACTGCGTCCTATGCGATATTAGCCCAAGGATATTCATCTGGGCAGGAAGGAAACGCACTGGTGATACCACTTATTCATCCCTCCTTTTGCCCATGACCCAATTCCATCCCTGCCATGACCACAGGCAAGGACTTGGCTATCCCCTGCGATGATCTTGTTGACCGGTAATCCCCCTCCTACGGGAAAGGACACGCCTCTAAGGCCTCGAGATCCATAATATGCCGTGACGGTCCCCATCGTTGAACCCGTCCAAAGGATNTCCGATACAGGATCAAAGGCGATTGCGGTAGAGGATTGGGCATAGGCCGGCGTAATAGGCGGTAATGCACGGTATCCATTGGCCATGGCGTAGAGCAGGCGGCGCCCTGAGGTTGTAACGTAGCGCTTGTATTATCCGTTGTCCGCAGCGCCTCCAGATGAACACGCTAGATACTGCCTGNGGCAGTCAGAGATAATGGTGGGAAGTCACAAAGTAGAATTGATTGAATGGTCAGTGTCCCGCGCGTCGCGTTCGCGTCACACGGAGTCAGTGTGGTAGTACGACGCGCGCGTTCTCCCGCTGATGCTGTAGCGTGTGGCAACTGGCAATGGGATCTGGCTTTCACAATAAAGCACCTTGACGAGGAANGGCACAATGTATGATGAATTCGTGCACAAAGAACTTGCATATATGCGAATGGCATTAGGGGTTACTCGTGCTTGGGAAGGACAACTCGGGATACTACGAATAGAAAGCATCGAAAGCGTAAGTGACAGACCGAAAGCAACGAAAAGAGGTGTGGTATACATGATAGTAGGTGTGAACAAGACGTTAAGTAGTACATACATCCATTCCTGATAGATATCTCAATCACATAGTGGGGCAAGAAGATGGTGGCTCTGGACAAGCAGCAGGCTCAAGAAATTTAGACCGTCGGAGAATAATCACGGTACTTTCTAAGAGTTCTGTCAACTAGCACACATCATCAGCAATCGAAAGACCAAGAAACGGAGAGACTTCTTAACTGGCGAAGGTACTTGACACACTCATCCTTACGAGGGCCGGCGATGGGAACTCGAGCATTTCGAAGCTGCTGGGCGACAACACTGATCAGATAATCTTTCTGTCGACCGCGAGCCTGTTGGACAGCACGCTGAAGGACATAATCTAGGAATGGAAGTGATCAGCACGATGACTGGTAAACAAGCAGTACAATTTGCGATGCTTACTGCCGTATGGATCATGGACAAGAGTGAAGATTCCCCGCGGGAAGTGATTGTGGTCAAGAATGAGCATCTCATCGATCAAATCCTGCTGGATCCTTGGTGAGGAGTGAACAAGAGCCTTCTCGCAGACGTTGGATGCGTGCTTGTGGAGCGCGAAGGGGATAATATTGCCGCGCATTAGTGAGATGATGTAGTCGCGCTCGTTGGGGCCACCAAATTCAAGTAGGTGTTGTACAACATAGTTCTGTTGCAGAGAGGATTGAATCAGTGAATACGCAAAAGTGCTTGGACTAGAGGAGCATACCCCGAATTGGTCAGTAATCATCGCGAAAGCACGTTCCATGAATTCGTTCAGCAGCGGTTGGGCTTGCGATAGTGGAAGGTGCTGAAAGCAGCGCTGGATGACGCGGCATCCAAAAGAATGTCGAGCGAACTCGATGACCCGACGACGGAAGATACCGATGAAGTTTGGCAGATAATTCGGGGGAACGACCTCCAGAATCTTCTGAACAACCTGAAGCCAATGTCAGAGTATTCGTCGAGGAGGGGCCTTAGACCTACGTGGTTGCCATGGGCGGACTGAACGCACTCAGGAATATACCGTTCTATTTCCTTGACTACCTCACCCTGTTGGCCAGCTGTTGCCACATCCAAAAGCTAAAGATCCAGATTAGTGACGACCTCCGAAGCAAAAGCTTTGCACCTTACCTTTTGTACGACGCGGCAGCCGTAGATATGTAGCGATAGGTCTCGCAAATGGCCCTTCAACCCACAGAGAATTGCAGCCTTGTGAATGTCGGTGCCGTGATCTAATATGCGTTGTACGACCTTGATCATGGATTAACCAAGGATACAGATGTTCTGAATGGGGACCACGACTCACGTAATTACCGAACACATCCTTGGAGATGTCAACAACCGAATAGCCAATAATCTCGTCGTAGACCAAGTCGATGTCAGAGCCGTCGGCTGTTACAATTGCTTCCTGGATAAACTTGGACCCATATTGGTCCGTCGCGAATTCCTTGACGTGGCCCCGGAGTTCCTGCCATGAGCAATCAGTCTCAACATCATATAGAACAACCATGGACGCTTACTCGCAGTGTCCAAACACGGTCCTGAGTGTTTTTGAATGCATACAAAAGTGCTGTTGGGGGGCCAATTGGGATCCGCGGTGAGATCTTTGTTTTGGCGGGAGGTGGGCCGGCATTTTTGCGACACGATAGCCTATCATGTTGGCGACGCTGAGAACGTGAGTATAAGCGGTGGGCAGATAAAGATTAACGGACGGTGGAGCGCACCTCATTGGCATGGACACCACTCAGAGAAGTGCGGGGAGAAGATGGCGAAGGCTGATGTACCGGAGGGGGGATCAAACAGAGAGGATAGGCCACTGCCTGTACCGTGCCGGGTTGGATATTGGCACCAGAGTTCACGGAGACTGGAGGGGGAGGAGGAAGAGGTGGGGGAGGAAGACCGTGCGGGACAGTGCGCGGATGCGCTCCAATGAACGACGGCGGGGCCAGACCAAATCTAGGACCATCAGTCGCCAAAACAGGCGGCGAAACGACTGGATGGAATTGTTCGAATTGGGGAGCGAAATAAGGACCTTGATAGGTCAGAGGGTGTGCCGGGTAGTGGACAGATGGGTGTGGACCTGACCGTCCTAGGTGCGTGTCGCCGCGGTATAGGCCTGGTGCCATGAAACCAGAAGGTGGAGGTGCGTGAGCAAAGGGTGGAACTGGGATCCTGAGGCCGTCGACAGGGACCACCACGCTATGGGGCACGGGCGGNAGGACTGGTGCGGGCTGGATATGCAAAGACATAGGGAGATCGAATGGCGACTTTCCAACCTGGTAAGGGACAGGACGCGAAGGAGGAGCCGTTCGGGGGCTTACCAAGGCGGTTTAGAATCAACAAGGCGCCCGTGGATGAAAAGGACTGGGACGTGGAGGCAGAGATGGACAGGAAGGGGGAGAAGATAAAGGAAAGCTGGGAAACCAAAGAGTCTTTCGGAGCGACCCGAACGAAATATGTGGCCATTGGTTTAAGTGGAGATGCAGACGGAGGCAATTCTGGGTCAGGCATGGAAATGAGGATCGAGATGGCGGGCTGCACGGAGGCAATTTGCGTCCAAAATGGTTAGCGCGCGGAGGAGCTGTTAAATTCTTCCCTCGCAGCGCTGGGTGTTGATTCCCGCTACGTTTGGGGGTACCGTGAGTTCCCTCGCCACTAGAATTGGGTTGAAACTGAATTAGCTTCACGGAGAATAGCAAACGCGTGTTTTTTACATACACAGCCTTTCCTTAGCTCTGAGAAGCCGTGGCCCTTGAACGCCACTGGAGACCGGTGTAACGGAGGGCACACACATGGGCGATGATGCCGCCAGGGACAAAGCCACCACCTGGTCACCGGCCATGTTGTCGTGAGAGACTTCCGGCGCCATCTAACCGAGACGCGAAGACCCGCCCGCTCCTCCTTTCGGAAATTCCAATGAGAGACTCACTCACCTCAAGCCCCATTGCTCAACGCTGGTGTTCGTATCGTTATTCCTTGTGCCTTTCTTATGAGAGATACGCAGCCCTCGCTGACAGTTCATTTGTCGTCGAATTACCTATTTGACCTCTCCGTCGCCGTATTTGGAAGGGCCCACGCTTCTTCACTAAATCACAGGATGCAGGGTCGCAGAAGTCATTCAATATTCAGGGTCCACCCAAGTTCCGCATCGTTCGCGATTCGGGAACCTGCAGAAGCGAGATTAGTATCGAATTGGTAGCCATCATGTCACAATCTAACCGTATATAGACACCATCATAACATATAATTGAGCGTTTTACGTCCTAACGTCAAGTGTCCACGGCGATCTCGATAATGATGACGACGGGTGTGACAAACGAGAACCAGTTCGATCTGTAATTAGAGATCATCAGTCACAGTCACATCAAGGGCGGGAGCATTGCGGGACAACCCCCGAACAGGCGCATGGGCGCGGAACGCGTACCAAATATGGAAAGGTAGGGGCGGGCAAGGACTTGCACCCTCAGCGGACGATGAATGTATATAGTTTAATATTGAAATGACTTCTTGCCTTTCTGCTGCGGGAAGTGAGAGGGTGCGATATCCCAAAAAGGTAAGTCTGTTCACACGCCAGGCGTCGCCCATGAGTTGTTCGAAAATCGAATAATTCGAGGGCGCTTAGGCTACTTGGAAGGACTGCGCTAGTCACATTTGATAGGTTGGATATGTATCAGCTTATAAAAAATAGGATACTGTCACTGATGCATTTCTCCTGCTTTACCGGACTCATGATTACACTCGGTCGGTCAAAGTGATTCTCCACTGAGTGACTGAGTTACCTACTACAGTAACCCTTCAACCAACCCTAGATATCCATAGTAGCCATCGAGGTCTGGCCCTACTGAGACGTACATACACTGGTGCAGTGTAGTCCAAAAACAAAAAAGGACAGTCCAGGCTGGTTCGAGGTCGAGCAGATGCATCGCCACCGAGATTAGGCGCCCATCTGCGCGAAGGACTTTACGTCGTTTTCGAAGGCCGCTGTCACGAGATTTGCGAAGTTTCTTCTCAGACTTGAACTCCTTCCATGCATTTCTTCATTCCTTTTCGTCTCACTTCTCACATAAGGCCCGCACCATCGGACTTTGCCACTGAAGATTATGGCACTGGTCCAATTATGAACCAGTGGCCACCCTACGGTTGCCAGTGGCACAGAGCTACAGTTTGCCAAACGCTCTTGTGCAACGGAATCACACTGTTTCTTCCAACAGAAATGGCGTTGAATCAACGAAAAGGTTCATATGACGCTGGAATAAGCTAGAACACAAGTTAAGCTGCGTGGATGCTGGTCCATGCGTGTCTATGCGAGCTGATAACACGGTGGAGGGCTGGACCCGGACGCGAAACAAAGGTATCCAGGTAAGCACTATAAGTCTATGTCGCAATGAGAGGCGTCGTATTGCGTCTCGTTGTGTCCGATGTCTCGTCTCGACTCGGGCCCTGCTTCCAGCGACCCACTCAACCGTGCTGGAAGTTCGGGCTCGAACATCGCTTCACGGTTGCGCTTGCTTGGAGCTGCGATTGCGAGGCTCGACGATGCTTCGCTCGCACGGATCCAGCTTTCTGAGCAAGCGTCTAACGCACTTGACTCATTGATTCTGCTTCTTGTCGACTCGCAGCCTGCTACACACTCCTTTAACTCTCAAGGCTCGACTCCTTCGGTTTCCTCCAGTCTTCCACTGTCTTTACCTGATACCCTTTCCGTTCCGTACCTTAACGTTTCACCGACTCCTTCGTTACCCTCAACATCACAAAGTACCTTCAATTCTCAACCATATACCTTTTCGTTCCCTTCTCATAGTGAGTATATCTACATAACTACTGCTCAACTACTAAATTGCTGATAACTTCGAATGCATAGGCGCCGAAAATGCGTTCTCTTCCCATTTTCCGATCTCTCATAATTTACCAAGCTCTTCCTTTGCCCCGCCTTTACCTCAGCAATCCACTACCCGTTCTTTGTCTGCATCGTCTACCGCACCTTCGTTCTCGCTTCCAGGTCAATCCCCAGAGCCTGAGCTGGTAGGGTGCAATGTGAAGGTGACGACGAAGCTCACCCTTGAGTTCCTTTACCGCGTTTCGACTCCAAATGCGATTCTGGAATTCCCAAAGACGTCTAAACGGGGGATCGGCTACTTAGCTCGGGTCAGCACTCCTCCTGGCGAGAAATGGCTCAACCCAGCTCGCAACTTCGCCTATTCACTAGGAGGGGGGAGGGGCTTCAGCAACAAGGAGACCCAGCGCATACCGCTGCTCGTCGACAGTAATACCGGCGAAATGGTTACCTGCAAAGTCGCTTTTCAAGAATGTAAGTCTTTTCCAACGTCTGCGGAAACTCGATCTGATACTAGTATCCCTCAAGGTGGAGGAATTAAGGCTTGCTCTCGCTACGATTCCGATAAATTGATTGTCCCCCATACTGAAGCATCTCGCGAGGTATGTATTAGAACTCATATAATCTTGCCAGTATTGCGTTAATACATTGCGCCAGGCCCTTGCTCAACGCTTAGAAGCTGAACGACAAGCGTATGTGCTCGACAAGATGACAGAGAGCCAAGCGAGCCTTCAGGCTAAGGTGCAGCAGAAGACCCTCGCTTTCTATCAATCCATCACGCAATTGGGGTGTCGAG
>JANDKE010001898.1:0-12015 GCA_027627275.1 Coprinellus aureogranulatus | reverse complement strand
ACTAACTGTACACCTCCAGTCTCAACTTTGTCGGTTCAATCCATTTAACGCTCTACGGAGGTCCATGATTCACTCCTCAATCCCGCAAGCACCTCCCCTCGCGCAGCCTCCCAGCCGCAAACACAGTCGGTGCTCGCTATCGCGGTCGAGCTATTCTACCCAACAACCTTACCCTTCCGCGGGAACGTTTTCGGGCTGTCACGCTGCTTTGACCCCTAGATCCACCCCTACCTTCACCAGTATCGCCGCGTCAGGATGCGGGGCCTGCCGCAAACCCTGAGAAGTTCCTTTCCTGAGTTCTGACTTCCATCGCTCAGGAGTGTCAATCTGAGTCCACCCAAACTGTACTGCAGCGGTGGACCATGGGGACGAGAGCAACGCAGGCGTGCTTGTGGAATATTGTGCATGTGAGGGGGTGCACTGCCCTTGCGGAGTATTGAGGATGAAATGGATTATCTGGTCCCATGCGACGATTTCGTTTGTTCTCGACGTTCGTATGCCCAGCGTTCAGGGGAGACACATTCACATCGAACAGTTCGACATCACCAGAGATTTGAAGGCGGGTCGAGGGGGTCATTCCTTAGAAATCGATGGTGAACTGCATCCCGAGGTTCAGCGATGGGTGGGCAATCTAGTGGATCGGTGGTCGTCGAGCGAGGTGATATGTGTGAATAGCGTGCTGGAGAATCGCATAGTGATCTCATGTCTCGACACTTGTCTCCGTGAAGGCCCACATTTCGACGTGCCAACGACTCGTCCCTCCCCCGTGGGACTCGTGGGGGCAGTCCCCCCAATCGAAATGCAAGCCACCCTTATCATTGACCCCTCATTCTCGGATGTGCGATTCCCCGGAGCGCAGAATGACGAAAAAACTAAGATCAGGGAGTACCTTGCAATCTAGGTGACCAAGGTACGTTGCTCTGGCTTTTGTATCAACCCTCATCGGCGTACTATTGAAGGATCGACAGCGCGGGCTCGGGCGCCCCCGATATCATCTCTGACCTAAACAGTACCAACGTTACTCTCAGGTGAACCGAATCTTGTCTGCCAGCATATCCGCTTCAATCGCCATCCACTTGCCTACGTCGAGATGTTCAAATTATGGCTATCAATGGTGGGGAGCTTCAACATGACCTTCGAAGCGCGGAAGCCTGGGAAAGGGGGATTGGGAGTGAAGTCCGGCTCTGTGTCATTCACCACTGGCACATACCCAAAGCCGAACCGCAGTTGTATGAGTAGACAAAATACGTGAGTCAACTAACAGTATGAGTCGACCAACTGCGGAGAGGGTGGGAGTCCAAGTGTCAACTGCGCGAATGATACAAAACGTTCACGTATCTTGTTTGCCCTCCTCGGTCGCACCCCTTCAATCACCAACAACAAGACCTGCAACATTCCTTCATGGAGCCTTTTGTCGTCGACGAACGGATTGAAGAGGCTGTTTTGGACGCCTATCCTTGCCCGCTCATCACACAGTTCGTGTGGGGATCATACCAGGATTGACTCTTCTCAGACTTCTCACCGTGCCCTGTAGGAATACATAAAACACATTTCTTGTGGGATAGTGGAGTCCCTTGGTCGTGAACGCGACTTCGGCATCGACCGATATCGCGACTTCGGCATCGACCGATATCGCGACTTCGGCATCGACCGATATCGCGAGGCGGTACTTGACGCGATAAAGGACGCACCGTTCAGCCACGTCGCGGCTGCCGCAACAGGACTCCCCTAACCGAATCGCCCACCCCAGATTCTACAACATTATCAGGGGGCCGATTGTGCTTGAGCTTGTCCACTTAACCGACGTTGGGGTGAGCGCCCTTACCTTGGAATGCGCCCGTCAAGACTACACGCGTAGGCGATTCCTGGGTAAAATCGCACGTGCTGGGTCTACTGAAGGTCAAGTTCTTGGCGACCTAGGCTGGCAAGCTATGGTAGAGGAATATCCACGAAGGCGTCTCAAATTGACCCTCAGCGATGGGTACACGGAGTTGCAAGCACTCGAACTTGAACGACTCCCTTTCCAGCTCGGGGTCACTTCGATGGGAAGAAAGGTAAGACTTAACCTGCTACACCATAAAGGATTGGCGGAGGCTAACAATACGTACTATTCTCAGATCCGGCTTAGAAACGTGCCCATCATCGCCGGGGTTGCTTACCTTCTCGAGGAAAATATCGAGGATATGGGAGGCACTGTTAACAGTCTTGATAGAGCGCACCAGAGGCGGTTATACGAGGAGCTGCAAAAGCGCATGGACGAAGACGAGGCAGAAGCAGAGGTACGAGGACTGCTTAACTTCCTTTCCACGCCTTTGGATACTATGGGCTGACATCGTCCTCTTGGAATTCACACCGGCAGAGCAAGGGGATACTGCCTGAGCAACTGTATTCCAGTCACACCTTTTGAACCAGTCCCTCCTTGTGTACTCCCTTCGCTTTTCCAATAGTCTGGGTAGCATACATCTTCTTTTCCAGAAAATTGTAGTCAAACATTTCGTGATCTTTGTGGGAAGAAATAGACGCCCAGATTGCTTCGGTCCGCCAACCGGTCCGCGGGGAAGTCTCACGTCGTGATACGGCCGTTTCCATCGTGCTTTCATCAAAGCCGCCTTGAAGAAAGAAGTTCAAGTCCGTCCCCTGGGCCGACTTGTACGAGGTATTCAGGATGTTCAACCGCCCAACCAAGAAGGCCTTCCTTTATCCCCGCTCCCGGCAGAAGATCCCGACTACGCGCCGACTGCGTCCTCACCTCGTTCGTGATCGTCGTGGCGCATAGCCTGTGTCACGTACGCTGCGCCCGCAAGTGTTTCCAGCTTCACTTGAACTCTAGGATCAATCAGGAGTTGTAGCTGCGGAGCGAGTCAGGTTGACGCTCCTGACTCCATCCCGCAGGACGCTCAGGCTGGTAGCAGTACACGACCATGCCTATAAATATGATCGATTGCGAGCAATTAATCTTCAACAATCACCTCCTCTCGTAGTCTCAGTCATCCCCAGGAGCATCTCTTTTTCAAAACACCTTGTCTTACCGCTACCAGCATCATGAGCAGCGAGAGATTGGCTCGCTTCCTTCACCAAATACGGCTCTACCATTTCCGCACACCGTCTCGGTCTGCTATCCCCCTCCACTACGACCACAGCACTAATGAACTGGTGGAGTTTTCCTGGTGAGACCTTTCTTCTCTTTCTATGAGCAACTGCCACTGCAAGAGAAGCAAGTGGACTAAAACATTCCTTATTCCCAGGCCTTGCGATTTGGATTCAGGACACAGAGTTCCGCCGAGTATGCTCGAGGCTCACCAAAGGAGTCATGAGTTTCGGGCGCCTTGCTGCTTGTGTGCCTTCCTGGATGGCCAGGAGTACACAGAATCGGTTATCGGAGTCGTTGACCAGACTGCACCAGAATTTCAGTCGGGGCAGTCATATTCGTTTGTGAATGGGCAATATGTTGCGTTATGCTCGCGCCGCAGATGCGGATACGTTCGTACGTTGACATTCTAGTACCATCGTCAATTTCATCACTAACAGGCAGTTCTCCTCCCTTCAGTCTGCCTAGAGAGATTCTACATGTTGAACGGATTGAAGCTACAGGTGCACCGCAAGCGAGGTAAGACTTGACTGGGCTTTCACGGACATCAGAAGCGACCTGACATTCGTTGTGCCCGTGCTTGGGCCGGTTACATCGTAGACGCCATTCCCCCGCCCCAGGAGTTCAACCATTTTAGCGGCATTTCGAGATTGGGCCTTTCTGGCATGAATGGCGACAACGATGCGTCGTTCCCTCAGCTAATGCCACCACTCGGAAATCAACACCATTCAAGTGAGTTTGCACGTCAACGGCCATGCGGGCAATTCATGACACATCGGGAATGTTTCAGACATATCAAGGCCCTCCACTGGAGGTTCGAGGAGGAATCTCTTGCGTGCGATTATGCAGGGGATGCCCGAAAATGTCTTCTGGGGCACCTTCGTTCAATGTTTCATTTGCAGGGCGATCATGGCCCGCGAGGGCATGCCTTCCCATACCTGCACCAGCACCAGCGCAATCGCTGCCGAAGTCCGCAACCAGAATGATCGGGCCCACCCGCACTTAGGCGCCCCGACCTCGACTAGCAGACCCCATGTCCATATTGGTGTCAATAGGGCAACCGGTCAAATCGTCAGTGTTGAAGTCAGGTAACATAGTCTCAGTGGCGTCTCAACAAACAACAGTCTGAGGCTCGATTCCGCGGTCAAACAAGGAACGGGGATCGTGTCCCACCGCACCAATCCCTGCCTCGTAACCCGACGTGTAATTTATGTACACCCCAATACGTAGAGACCCAGTCGAGTCTAGCCGCGCTAAAATCTGACATGTAATTACTACCAAACATACGTGGCAATCACAATCTTCTGCAATAGAGTCAATGCACCCAGCCCCCGACTGTCGATGAATTTCAAGAATCATTGTGGAACGGATGAGGGAAATCATTGGGGCTGTGGCAGCACCCACCCTAGTAGCTGGTGTCCCTACGTTTGGGCGTGGACCTCGCTGGTACGACGACATGCTACGCAGAGGAATACCGATCACCGGCAGTGGATGCAGGGCGGACCACAGAGGCTTCGGTTGCAGCCCCTTCAAGGATCTGCAACTGCTCAGGCTCCCAGCGTCGTCATTGTCTTCCCTTCCACTCGAAGCCGAGGGATGGGGCATGATTGGTTGCGGACACGCCGGGCCGATCATTTGATTCCCAATACGATAATACGATACCTCCGATGTTCGTACCGAACTGCCACATCGTTGTCGCCCCTCCGACTATCCATCCACTATCCCTTGAATAGCCTCCCCTCCGTTGCCTACTTCTCGGCGGCTCGATGCGAACTCAACCGTTCGGGAAGGTCAAAGCTCACCTCTCGGAGCATTTTAACTCGAGAAGCTTAGAGAAAAAAGTCGGGGGAAGGGTCACTGTTGAATGACTCGAATATGCTTGGAGGCTTGATAAGTATGACATGCCTTACGACACCGCAGTTTTTGGGAAGCCATATAAGGGCACCATCCAACGTTTAGGTCCATCCTACGACAGCACCGTCTACTTCTCACCAAATTTTCTGCCGCACACACGCGCACTAAGATGGAGACAGACTGCAACGCAGCAGCCTCGAGTGGACAGCTAGGTGAGTGACCCCATGGAATATATCTCCAGCGTGCTGATGTTGCACTCTGTTCTCTCCGTCGACGACTAGCGGGAGCTGGCTTCAAATACCCTGCGTCAGAATGCATGGATTACACGAAGCCCACTACCAGAGCAAGGTCGCTCGCCCCAATCGCGGAGAACGCCTGTAAGTGTTAACCCGGCAATTATCCACGTCGTGTTGAGGCGATATCTCCTTCAGCTTTCAGATTCGACGCCAACTATCTTGCGAAATGCCGAATTCCAATTTTCGACCCGAAGGGATTGAAGACTTCGAACATGCAGATCCTTTTTAGTTTGAGCCGCATGTTCGGCCCTGGAATCACTCGTTCGCAATTCTCGAGGATAATGCGCATGTGCATCCAATGCCGGAATTTTGTTTTTGTGGAGAGGAGGCACACCCATCGGTGCGATGGAGCAAGTTTGCTGACCCAGTCCGAACACTTTGACTTCGTACTGTCGGTCACGTCTTACCAAGAACACGCAGGTCTTACCAGCTCAGATCTTCATCGCTTGTTGAGAATCTGTGGGGCTTGCGGGCATATTGGTATGGAGAGTGCCGTTTGTGTTCACGATTGCACGGTATCTCCTGTCATCAATTAGACACTTCCCTGTTCAATCCCTTGAGATTCACCTCCCAATACTTCAACGCTTTCATAGCTCGATAACCTTTTCAGACACTTCGCCGCATGCACGTTGCCCAATGCTTCCGCAGTGCCATCGGCAGACAGGCTGCTTCACTCGTTACAACATAGATATTGGACAAATTGATCCATCGAAGCGACGACCCTGAGACTGAGCCCTGCAGCTTCAGGGTTGGCGGCATGTTTAATCCCATCCGGGTTCTTAGTATGACAATGTGAGGCCTATCCGAGTCACCACATTTCATGATGTGCGTAGTTCAATGTTCACAGTCATCGAGCGTCACTTATGCGCCGTACACAGCGACCGTCTCACGCAGCACCGCAGCTACAATATCTGACTCAATCACCAATGTGACGTACATTATTCACACCTGATATCGCACCACTTAAAAGCGCAGAGCACGATCCTATCATCTGTGTTGTGATCATCTGCCTCGTCGACACTCGTACCCCTTCGCAACATGAACCTTGACGTAGGCCAGTCGACTCCGCCACGCCGCGACGAGGCACCTATAGACGCCCTCTTGCTCGGGCATTTCCTTCGTCAAGTCCATGAACATAACGCCAATGCAAATTCTCAATCCCCCAGCGAGTGTCGTCCTCTTCCTCTCCACTGCGATGTTGCCACGAAGTTGTTGGCAGAGTATGCTTGGTATGTTTGCCTGGATGGGACATGAGAGCTGCGGCAATCTTCTAATTCAGATCGTTCTTCTGGTATTTAGGCCCTTATTCCCCAAAACTGGGGAAAAGGTCTCTCCAGGAATGCTTGAGGCCTTCCGAAGAACCCATGAATTCAGAGGCCCATGCTGCTTCTGCCCCCTCATCGATGGATCGGACCGCTACGAAGAGACTTTCATTGGGATTACCGAAACTTTCCATCCAGAAAAGGACCTGCATCGCGGACTTACTGGCGAATACGTCGCTATTTGTTCTCGCCAGCGCTGCGGCTACTTTCGTGGGTCTTATATCTCTGATCTCCTCAAAGTCTAGCTGACTCGATAATCTCACTGACACAGTCCGCCTCGAGCTATTCTATTCACTCGATAGCCTGAAGACTCAGGCGTGTCGAAGGCGTGGTGCGCATCTCTGATACATAAGCGGATGTGCTGTTGACTGTCTCATAGGGTATGTCCGGCGTTTCCAAGAACTCGCCCGTCTGCCCGACCTACTTGCAGACACCAACCGCTTCGGGTTGCATCAGGTCCTGGATTACGGGGCAACTTTTGTTAGAGATGGAAAGAGACATGGTATGTAGCTTCAGGTAATCAAGGGGTGTATCTAACTGTGTGGTCAACTGTCAAGGACTTCGAGCTGAAAGGCTCGAAATGCCGCGA
This sequence comes from Coprinellus aureogranulatus, assembly GCA_027627275.1. Lineage (NCBI taxonomy): Eukaryota > Fungi > Basidiomycota > Agaricomycetes > Agaricales > Psathyrellaceae > Coprinellus > Coprinellus aureogranulatus. The sequence goes on along the minus strand of JANDKE010001898.1, from coordinate 4,866 downwards.
GGCGAGAAGGATCGTCTCATGTATACCTTCGAGAAAGGAATGGCGGAAGACGAATTTTGGCGAACGTTCGTGCAGTGTCCGGAGTGCAAGATTGTCATGCTTCGCCAAGGCATGGATTTAGCTCACAAATGCAGGATCCCAGAGGCCAATACTCTCAAGCGCCACCACCCATACTATGGCAGTCGCCTCCATTCCTCGAACTTAAAGTCGCCCCCGCGCCTCACCTCTGCTTCCCACCTTGCACCAGGATTAATTCCTGGAGATATACCGGAGACTCTCACAATGAGATCCATGCGGATGGCTTCTAGGAGTCCTACTCCGACCGAGGTATCGGCACCCGACGCGTAGAGGTGTAGTATGGACGCTTAGAAGAGAGGAAGGCCATCGCTCCTCACTTCCGTCACTCGACTCATTGACTATGCCACTTTAATATACGTTCTACGGGAATTGTACCAAGCCACTAGTACAAGAATGACAACTTCTCGTGATCCATTCGAATCATATCGGGTCGTTCAGACTAACCTCAATTCTTATAGGTCCATGTTTGAGCCTGTCTATTTCGCTTGTCAGTTGATTGTGCCTATTTGCGTGTCAACTGCGATTATTAGGAGCCAACCGGCTTGGATCTCTTCCACCCACCACCACCCTCCACTCCGTCCTCTCAATGTCCTTCCCCTCGTTCACGCAGGCCGATGATCGCCCCTTGAGCCATCTTGAGTGCAGGCCATCCTGTTAGGTATTGTTCAACACCATAGCTATCGGCTTACGCCTCACCGGTAATAGTGTGGTAGGTGTTTAGATGGACGCGCCTTGCACACAAGCGGCGGTTTGCAGAGGGCGAGAGCTTGCAACAAAACTGTTATCCTCTATCTCTGATTTCCCTCTTTCAGGATCCATCTGCTCCCCTGGCACGCTCGAAAATCTATCTGGTGACAGAACGTCATCTCTTCTCTGAACGCCTCGTCTTCAAGTCCTCCTCTCTCAACGCAGCCTGGGCCATAACGTGGCAACGCCCGGCGAGGTTTGCTCAACTCTACGTCTGTGGGTTGTGGTCATGAACAACCGCAAGGCCGAAAATGATTCTTTAGAGCGACGCGGATAAAGGAACGTACTAAACGACGAAGCGCTCTCGAATTAGGCCCGATTGCTAGCCTATACCCCTCAGACGCTGGATCCCGAGGAAACCTCACAGGCCTGTTCGCTTCCAAGTTCTTCGAATTGGTGGTTGAAATGTGAACACGTACGGTTGACAGGGCTCCCAACGGATCGTGCCAACGAGAACGCGGGAATGCACTGATCAAGACCAGGTAAGTACGAGTTTGACGATCGACGCGGTTGTGCGAAGGGAGTGAGCTCATGGCGTACAACACAGAAATAGATTGAGACGTGAGGTCACCACGTTTGTGGTACTCCCTGTGTCGTGTCTACGGTGAGTACTTCTGCCACTGTCAACGGAGCCAAGCTCACACTGCGTTAGCTACAACTACCACGAGCTCAGACATTCGGGTTTGCCTCTGAGTCAGCAGTAGAATTCTTTGAGTAGACAGCCGACGTCATACCGAGTCGAGCTGAATTGGATGGTCATCTTTGTAAGATACACTCCACCGCAAGCTCACCTTGACTCCGTTTCACTCAGGTCGGTCGAGGCTATTCGGGGCTGACTGCGTCGTGTTACGGCACGGGGCGATGATTTGACTCGATGAATTGGGTCCAGTCACTGCACCCTTGTTCCACTTTTCTTTGTTGCGGACTACAGTTTGAGCACGCGAAGGCCACCTTGCATGCCGAGACCTGAAGGCCCCGGTGATATACTTACGCACGTGATGGATGAGGAACGCGTACTTTCTACTGATATACTACCTATAGCTCACTATAGGCACCATTTCAAACCGTATTCTGATAATGCACTACATGGTCGGAATGTCAATCCCCTGCTCCCCGGCCGGCGCCTTGCGTTGCCGTTAGCCGCCACCACCTGAGTGAATACGAGCGTCGGTTCGGGCGCGACGACAGGAGTTCGAGTGTTCAACTCCATTTCGGAGTATCGGGACAGCGCTGTGGACGACGAGAACTGCTATCACGGCGACGTTCGCTGTCATTGACAACATTTGGCCTGAGCACGACCTGGTACACAATTGCGGTCGACAGGGTAGGCGTAACATTGAACTGACACCACTAATCGCTTGCGCAATACGGGACACAGGGGCAGCAATTGAAAATCATACTCTCGTTTTCGTCAGGTCAACAGGTCGATGGAGGATCGAAGGTGAAGAAAGTGTGAAGATCCAGGAAGAAAGGGGAAGCGGCGTTTGCTGTATCTTTTCCCAAGGCCTCACCGGAATCCTTGTCGCCCTTGGGGCGACACAATATTACGCGACTGCGGGGTTACTTGATGCTGTAATGGGCCAAGTCGTGGTTAACTAGGGGTGGTAAGATGCGCATGAAACGCGCAGGTCTCATTGCAGACCAAGCTCACTCGATCCACGATGTTCGTCTATCGTAGCTGTGCCACCCTTGGGCCTAGTCTCATGAACTGACAGACAGTTGGGGGTGCTGTCCTTTAACCCCGAGCTGCGAATAGGTTGCTACTGTTTTGTCGTGTACGATCCCCTCCCAGGTCAACCTGGCGGCTACCAGCCCTGCCAGAATGGCAACTCTTCCGATAGTGGGAAACGTATGAATCAGATGAGCCAAGAGATTACATACAGCCATCATGCCTGTCACAGACTGCACATTAGCGACCTCCTGTGATCCCCGCTTCAATATTGAGGTTTCCCCGAGCTCCCTGTAGGAGAGGACTTCGATGAAGTAGATCTGAACGGGGTCTAATCATTGTCTATGTGGTCGTCTTGCCTTCCTCTTGTGATAGAATTCAACGTATTCGCATGCAAGCGAAGTGGTCCGCTTCCGAGTCTGCCGATGTGAGCTGCATCAGGACCGTTCTGAGAATAGCCCATTGCGACAATTCGGTCCTTTGAAAGGATTGATATGTGCTAGAGCAGCAGACGGGTAGTATCAGACATCGAGCTTGGAGTGACCTGAAGCTGAAGGTCTGGGTGTAGCCTGGCGCTATTCAAATGCCCCAAAATTCTACCTCGTAGTCAGCACTTCAGCTATACCAGATGCTCATCTTACGGTAGGGGTTTGGGACGGACACACATTTAATGGAAACCTGCAAGACTGAGGGATCACGTTCCGCTCGCCCGAAAGCATAGGCGAGGGGCGGGACGGTTTCATGGACTCAAAGGAGAATCGAAGGACATCCTGGGAATGACCTCAACTGGTCTATCTATGCTCCTGTCTGAGCTCCGCGAAGCAAGGAAAACATCGCAGCAAACACCCGATTGGTTGACATCATTGGGTCTAGGCTTCCATGCGTCTAGGGCTTGAAATCTTCTTGAACTGTGACCTCTTTTATTAGCGATCCATGCCGACTCAGATCCCCTGCAAACCCGGGGAAGCTACTGGACGACAAGAGAATTGTCGCCCGGACTGAGAGAAGTGTAGTATCGTTCAACCCCGTGACGTCAACCTAGGGGTTCTGATATATCATTATATGCGTTCGATACCCGGATGCGGCGTTAAGCCTCAATCACAACCCGCCCAAGTCACCTGGCTTCTACCCTACTCGGGAGTTCCCTGTGAGCAGCGGTACTCAAAGAGGGAAATTCTCTGAGTAGTCGTCGTTTGAAATCGCTTCCCGTAGCCTATCACCTATTATGTGGCCCAGAATTCAGTGGAACTGACCCAGCCATTTCCACACTTGTTAATCCTAGCTCGCCGGTAGTAATATAAATCCTCTCAAATCGCGTGAATGTCGGGCATGCCCTTCATCCGAGGCCAAGATGAGGCGCAATGCTTGGTTGGGGGTCACTGCTCTTCCTCGACGTCTGATGAGAGAAAAGAAATCTCTCTCGTCCGCTTCCCCCATCTCGAGAGNCTCCAGTATTCGAGAGACCTTTCTGGCCATTTTTTCGGCCCACCCGCCTGCTCCACCACCAGCGCCCTCGCATGACTGTTTGGCCCAGGCAATTCCACGGGAATCACTCCTATATTATCGATATGTTCTGGTTTCATTTGCGTATGTTTGCCATTTCTGCTTTGACTATCCTGGATCCCACTGTGCCTCGGTCTCGCGTTCTCTCAGTAACCCGGGGCGGAGCCCCGGCCATCTTGTCTCTCTAAAAGATTCCCTTGTTTCACTTGGCGAAAGAACATCTCCTAGCCTATCTGGTCTTGATATTCGGGGCACGGCCCCTGATCAGTGGGTGGAGGTAAACAGTGCTCAAGGTCTACAGCAGGCCCGGCCCATATGCATTGCAGGTACGGCACTATTGGTGCCCGACAATTGGAATTGCCCCTTGCGATCAGGCTCGCGAGCTACCCGATAACATCAGCCATGAAATGCGTAGTAAGCCGAAGGTACTTGAGTTTTGCACTCGAGAAGGTTAAGAGAGAGTGAGCAGACTGCTGGAACGGTGATAGCCGGAATCTAGGTAGCCTAGGTAGTCTAGTCGCTGTCCTCTATATCTCCAAACCCAATGCCCTTCGAGAGCCAATAGTCCCTATTCCTATCCCTCTCTTCAGGCGTCTGTGGCTTACTCGATCTTCCTTTCGCAGAAGATACAGATTTATGAGGCCGCTCCTCTTGCTCGCTTGAGTACTCTCCCGGCTCCGACTCCTCATCGTCGTCCGTGACAAACGTCGTATGATAGTCGTCCTCGTTTACATGCCTCTGGCGCTTTCTGGGAGTTGCCCCAATAGCATACCGCCCCATCTTCATCGTCTTCATGGACGTGCCGATACTGGGCACTATAATCGTCATCTAGGGTATCTTCCTCGTTCCAGACTTTCTCTAGCGCTGCG
>JANDKE010001897.1:780-12018 GCA_027627275.1 Coprinellus aureogranulatus | reverse complement strand
GAGAGCAGAAGTCGCAGGACGAGGGCGTTGAAGCGGCAGCCATAGCGACGGCGTTGGAGGTGTCAGCAGCGCGGCGGCGACGTTGAGTTTCCTCAGTGAGGAAGGCCTGGGTGACAGTGTCCTTGTCAAGCTTGTCCAGAAGCAGAAGGGAGGAGACGAAGTGCGAAAACTCGTCAGGGAGGGCCCGGATAAGGACCATGGAAGTGAGCTCCTTGTCCAGGCAGGCCAAGTCGAAGTCCTTGGTGCGCAGAGACTGACAGAGCTTCATAGCCTCGTCAACCCTGTTGATGAGAGACTGAAGGGACTCATCCTCCTGTTGTTTTGTCCGTGTTTGGTTCGGATGCCGCCGGACCTTGAGCGGAGTCCGAAACATAGTACAGCCAATCGACATGTAGTTCTATAGCTCTCTAGTCAATACCACTGAGTCTGGCCCCCTTTTTGTGCTGTGTCTGTGTCTGTGTCTGTGTCCCTGCACCCTACCCCTTGCTGCTTCCAACACCTCCTTCTTCGGATAGCCAGGAGGTCATCATACGCGTTGGCCGGTTGGGGTCCCATATGGCGAGGATCGGCAAGGAGATGAAAGCGGTGCGGAGGGTCTTGAACGCTGCTTGCTGGTCAGGACCCCATGTCCAGGGGGTGTCCTTCTTGGTCAGGTCGTTGAGCGGGCGGGCGATCTTGGAGAAGTCCTTGATGAAACGACAGTAGAAGTTAGCGAAGCCCAGAAAGCCACGGACTTCCCTCATCAGCAATAGTGCACAGGGTCTTTATCGGTATGCATTACGATACATCGTCCACATCGTCCACATCGCAATAAATCGCGCGCGCCTACGATACATCGTGATATTTTACTAAGGGGGTATCCCGGCATTGAGATACATCGTGAGCCATCGAAGGTGGGTTTTGAGGTATTGGAAAGGATCGTGGGTAGGCTATGAGTCCCCCCAGCCACAGGCTGTTAGCCTTCGCACCGCTCGTGCATGGGATCGCTTCCGTACAGGTAACTCGAAGCAGGACGCGGTATACGATTGCAAGCGGTGGGTGTTACAACGACGGGCAGTCTAATATACCACTACTCCTTCTTCTTCTTCTTCTTTGACTTCGACCCAGACCGATCCTTGGTGCTCGCATCCGCTTGAGCTTTATTGCGCTTCTTGTCTTTCTTATTCTTCGTCTTGCTGGTACCAGGTGCCTCTTTGGAGAGCGCTCTTCGACACGGGCGCGCTTCAAAGACGCCAGCAAGCCCCCTTTGGTGGCTTTTGCTTCAGACTGAGGAGTCCGTGCGGGAATCCTCAGCGTGAGTGGTCCGTTGGAAATGGGAGTTGGTGGCGCTACGCCAGTGGTACTGGTTGGTGCGTGCTGTTGAGCTGATGGTTGCTTTGAGTTCTTCATGAGGCTGATACGGGGTGGTACGGAATTGCTTGCGCCATTGAGTATTTGCTGTGGTACGATACCTGCGATGGTATGTGTGAGTGCGCTTCACAGGTAATGAAGCAAAAGACTTGATGATACCGCTGTAACTGCGTTCGCCTCCGCTGCGCTTGCCATTCGTTGCACTTGCATCTGGCTGAGTGGAAGTCGCTAAATCGCCGGCTTGAGCGGCTGAATCTGTTCCAACGGGGCCCATCAGCAGTTCCTCGAAGATGGTATTGATACTATTGATACAGACCTCTCTTGTGTGGCGCCCTCGAAGGTGTCGCTACACGGGGCATAACACAAGTGAGCTGTTGGCTTGAGAAGAGCCTGCGGAAGGCGACGAACCAGCATTGGTAGGCATATGAGATGCCATATTGGTGGCATTCATCGCAGGCTGAGCTATAGATAGAGGCCGAGTATGGTCTTTGAGTTGTTCCCGGAATGTGTGCACCGTCCCTGTTGGCGTGGAACAGTCTCAACAGATGGATCTATGTTATAATCAGCCACTCAGAAGGGCAGAAACATACCTTGGGAGAGATTGGGACCGACGGGTTGAAACCTGAGAGCGCTTGACGAAGACGAAGGAGTCTGGGAATTTGAAACTTGGAATAGAGAAGCTTGGGTTGTTGGGACCGCAGGCGTCGAGGCTGACAAAGGTGGTAGAGGAGGATTGGAACGTCCAAGCATGCTGAAACCATTACCAAAGCCAACCACTAGTATGCAACAAAGTACGTCAAGCTTGAAATTCGGAAGGATAGTTCAGCGTACCTTGCTGACGATCTCCTGTCAGTGCGTTCTGACCCTTGAACTGAAAGAATCCTTGGCGTGGAGGGCCCATTGCTTGCTGCTGGAACTCCGGTCCACTGCTTCGCAATGAGGATTGTGGGCGGGAGCTTGGTGGCTGCTGATTCCCTTGACCACTCAGTTTCGGGGGCGAAGTACGTAGGTGACTCATTTGTTCTGCAGAGTGGGGCAGTGACTGCGGTGTTGACCCCATCCGAATCGCATCTGCAGGGAGGATATATGTCAAATCTGAGAATTTACTGGTGCTAGAGTGCCGACCGTACCAGGGAGAGTGTTCTGGGGAACGGTGGGTGATGCGAGGGCTTGTCGATGAGCTTGAGTTCTGGTATGGATGGAGCCGGAGTGGATAGCGCCTGCTGGAGGATAGCTTGGAACGATAGGTGCTGTTCCCCGGGCCTCGGATGCGACCATACTACTCGGGAACATCCGGGGAAATGGTCGAGTGCCATCGATGGCTTTACCGGTTCGGGATGATGGGCGAGTACTGGCTAATGTGCGGGACGATGGACGCGTGCTGGGTAATGTGCAGGACGATGGACGTGTGCTGGCTGTGCTAGACACCTGAGCGCCAGTGAATACTGCCGGTGGTAGTTGACCATTCGCTGGGATGCCATGAGATGGGGCTTGGGGATCAGGGCGACTGCGGCCGAACGGCGTGCTTGAGTTGCCACCTGGTATTGTGCGCAATGGGTGTTGTGCGATGCTGAGTGAGTGGACGGGTGTATTGCCCACTGAGGGTGAACGCTGAGATTCCTGGACAACGGGCTGTTGAAAGGTGGTGGATTCGTTGAGTGACGGTCCGTGATTGTGATGGGTGGTGTGCCGGTTGGCCTGAGAATGCTGTTTCAAGGCCACTGTTGGGGGTGTAGTGGCGCCGCTGCTGAACACCTGTATGCCCTTGAGCAGGCGGTTCATGAGAGAGATCAGTGTTGGGTCTGGGCGGTGAAGTCAAGGTAATGGGAGACGGAAGGAGACCACCGCCCTGATCATCATCCAATTCAAACTTTGCGGACAGCACGGGAGATGGGGCAGCTAGCAAATGATGGTTCCCAGAGAAGCCGGTGGGAGAGCGACACCCTCCATTCTCGTAACCGTTTGTCGGAGGGGGTGAGAAAAGCTGTTGGACCAAATTGACATCCCCATCGACTGCGGGACCCTGAACGAGTGGGCGTGAACAGGCTGAGGGGCAATAACAACTCGCCGTTCAGCATTGACTTCCTCCTGACGAGAATTTGAGGCAGCAAGAGCGGCGCTCCGGGCGAGAGCAGCATCACGAACTGGTGAAGACTGTCCTTGTGTACGACTGTTGCTCGAAGGCGGTGGTGTAGTCCTGTCATGTTCTTCGTCTCCAAATTCCCCCGAATGCCGTCTTGGGGGTTGTCCTTCAGTGATGCTGTTCGTGAGACAGGGCGGGCCATTCGGGCATTGCTACAAAATAGAGTAAGCTGATACAGCTAGTGACCCAATGTCTGAGATACGTACGTATACTTTGCCTGAGCATGAACATTGATAAGGTAACGGTCGGATGTACAGTTTTCTGCGCCATCCGACTGTTCTCCTTCGGAGATTGACACATCATCTGTAGGACGTCTGTGTGCCGCACTGCTGTATTTCAGACAAGGGATACACCATATTGAGAACAGGAAGCACTCACGCTGTATATATCCTCAGAATTCGTGCGCTGAAGGGCTCATAGCCCGCCTCGTCTGCAATCTCGTCTAGATCAGATACGATATCCTTGATGGTCTGAAGAAAGGTACTGCGACAGAACGGATAATCGTCATCCCTCCAATCGTCAAATCCGCAAAGGAACCAGTAGGTCTGGCAGAAAATGAGTCAACAAAAACATTCAACCACCACCAGGATCAATTGCCCCTGGGCCTGACGTACCATCAGACAGGCGTAGGCGATTGTTTCAATGGATGCGCTCTTCATGTTGTTCAGTTTCCCTTGACCTTTCTTTGTTGGGCGGCGAACATCATCATCATCGTAGGTATCATCCAGCGCGGAAGAGGGGCTATTCCAGATGTGTTGGTAGACCTAGAGAGATGCGGGTTCGGGCGGAATGATTGACAAGGAAACAATAAAACGCTCACCTTGATGAGAAGAGGAGACTCCAGCAATCCAGAACTCAGGTCACCTTCGACCATCTTTGCCTCGTTATACATGAACGTAAGGACATTTTTTCCAGTGACGCGGTAGGAGCGTTCGTAATCCTTCATTTTCTGAATTGTACTGTTCTATTGATTAGCAGGGGATGGGAAAGAGTGACGGTGGCTGCAGCTCACCGAGCAGGATTCTTCTTGAACTCAAAGTAGTATTTTGCGGGACATAGAAGTCGGGCCGTAACTGGATGATTAAACCCTCTCGCTTTGCTCTTCGGTCGAGCAGTGTTGAGTGGAGGGTCAATGATACNGCCCGGTAGTGTGCTTGCAAGATACCGGATTCCCTTCTCCTTGAGTGAGCCAATGTCATTGCTCCGAGCGCGTGCGTGAGCTGAATCAAGCTAGNTTTCNNTCAGATGTTNGGCCATCTGAGAGNATAAGGGGTACGNACCAGNGAAGCAAGAGNATCAAGGTATTCGGGGTCACCTGCAAGAAGAGGGATCTCCTGCTCGAAGCCATGNATCCGGGCTTTCATNCCGTTGCCACAACAGAGATAGAGGTCGTATTCTTCAAGAAATCTAGCANATNGATNAGTTGAATATGCAGATATATGCNGTCAGACCTACTCTTCTTTAGTCATCTCCTCGTTAGACTCAATCCTCCTCCACGTCTCAGACTCGTATCGAATCAATACGTCCAACAGGAAGCCNTACTGCATGAAAGGTGTGACAGCCCTGCAAATGAACCATGCTGCCTTCCGGTAGGGCTTCAAGGGGTCCCTGTTGCTGAGGCTAACGTCAGACAAATCAGAGTGAGAGCTTCGCAGTCTGAGGCTCACCGACTTGACTTGCTGACATGCTTCTGTATGCGGCTCTTCTCTCCAACCTCACTCTCTTCANCTGATGATTCGTCGCTGCTACCCCCAGACCCATCCTTAGTATCNCCACCCGACTCTCCCTCTGGGCCATCTTCACTNTTGTCAGATTCNGACTCCTCGCTTGGTGAACTGCTCTGTTGGCGATGATTCCTACAGAGCGTAATCAGACGTATACTCAGCAGATGCAGGGAATGGCGTACTTCTTCCTCTCCTCTTTTCCCTGGCCCTTTCGGGCCTTCTCCTTCTCTTCTGCCTCTTTGCCGCTTCTCCCCCTCTGCCCCGCTTTTTCCTCGCCCTTTCTAGTCTTCTTGGGAGTTGATGATGATGGTCGGTTAAGGCGGTCGGCTACCGTTGCAGCTGCCCTAAAAGACAAATTGAGTATAAAACAGCCGGGCAATCAAGAGATAAGATAGCCACTTTTTCGGTGTTAGGCCGCCTTTTGTGCAGTACACGCTGCTTAGAGCGGCTCTTCCCTACCTGCTTCCCTTTTGCCATCGTGCAGAGAGCGCCTAGCGCAGCTGGGGAGAAGATGGGGGTTGTGAACAAAGATGGCTGGTGAGCGTGACACGCGCTTTCTGAGAAGCTGGCTCCGGCGCGTTTCCGGCAATTGCCGAAATGGCATCAATGTCGGTAGCATCTACGCACTGCCAGCCACCTTCTCGGCACTATATCTGGTGAAGGACCAACATGAATGCATCCATTTCTCCGTTCACTCTGCGACCCCCATGGCGCCTCACAACAAACGTTTTGTTTGCCGCAGCTGTGACCAATCTTGGCCACGCAAAGCCGACCTCAAGCGTCACCGTCCCTACTGCAAGGCGCGAGAAACTGAAACAGAACTTATACGTCAGAATATGAAGAAGGTACGGAAACGAAAGCTCAAAGGAGGGTCCAATGAGGCCTTCCGCTCCAAGCAGAAACACCTCAAAGACAGNCAAGAGCTCTCAAACNNGCAATTTGGTGATGAGNCGATGGACTCNGCATCATCATCAGGCGAGATAACGAGTCCGGACCAGGTTTGGANGACAACTAATATTGCTTTTTCTNTTCTAACATCCCGACATAGACCAGGAGTGTTGTGCCTCCACCANTGTTAAGACGCACAGAGTCTATTGTTGTTGCACCAACCCGATCGGGACGTCGGCGAACATTTCCACGGCATCTTACGGACTTTGTCTCTAGCTCTCGNTCNGCAGTACCCCACATTCCCATCGAGAAGATGGAGGCAAGAGCACCTACTGTTCAGCCTGCACCTGAGGATACCCCAATGGATGNTGTCCAATTTGTGGCAGGGGATAATAATCAGAATTCTGGCGACACTGCCTCNACTGAAACGGCAACCTTNCACGACTCATTCCAGTATTTCACAGAGCCGGACGAGTTNGGTGTTTACCGTGGCTTCATGGAACGNCCACAGCATGACCCCGAAGCTGACTGGGATCTCGAAGATCTGGCTGATGCACCTTCCTTTGCTGGGAATTNGTCACNGTCTGCTGAAGCAGACNCNATGGAACCTGCCAGTCAACCATATGGCCCTTTCGCCAACTCGACAACATTTAATCTCATGGACTGGTTCCATGAGTCCAATGGTGTCCTTTCTCTTGGGAACCTNAATTCACTAGTTCAGAACGTTGTTCTTTCCCCAGATTTCAAAGCCAAGCACCTCCGTGACTTCAATGCACGCAAAGAAATGAAGAATCTCGATGAATTCCAGGTGGATGGCGCCTTCTCTAAATCAAGCGGCTGGTTGGAGTCATCAGTGACAGTACCTATGTCTGCTGAAGGCAAGGGTCAACCAGATGGCGAAGCTTCTCAACCAAAGCTCACTGTTGATGGCGTCCACCACCGCAACCTCACTCAGGTTATCCGGAGTGCATTTTCTAGTGAGGCTGCAGCCAACTGGACNTATATCCCTTATGGCTTGTTCTGCAAAGACACCNGCAACGGAGAACCCCAGCGTATCATTAGTGAGGTATATCACTCCAACACCTGGATCTCCGAGCACAAAGCTCTCCAACAGCTTCCTATTGAATTCAACGAAGAGGGACAGCNAATCGAAAAGGCTGTTGCCGCTCTTTTTGTGTACTCTGATTCAACACGTCTGGCCTCCTTCGGCCCAGCATCCCTTTGGCCGGTCTACTTATTCTTNGGGAATCAATCCAAGTANGACCGTGCTATACCAAGTAAGCTNGCTGCTCATCATGTGGCATATGTACCTGAGGTGCGTANCTCAGTCATTGTGGAATAGCTNTNNTTTAACTAACACTGCATTGCAGTTGCCNGAAGACCTGCAGAAAGTATACTCACAGGCATTCGANGGGCTCAATGCNTCAAAGGAGACCAAGCGACAACTGAAGCGTGAGCTAGAGCATGCNATTTGGCGCCTTCTTCTGGATGAGGAATTCAGGAAAGCATACAAAGAGGGAATNCTGGTTCTCTGTGCTGATCNAGTCCTTCGGCGCTTATTTCCACGGATATTCATGTACTCCGCTGACTACCCNGAGAAGTGAGTCTGTTCCCATGAATCCTATCNGNCATATTTCCTAACTTNATACCAATCTGTAGGGTCCTCATTGCTACNCTCAAATTCCTCTCAAAATACCCATGCCCACGGTGTCTGATNCAGAAGCAGCACATCCATGAGCTGGGAAATTCACGCGACGATGCAAGGCGACGCCGAATTCGCATTGACNACTACCCTCGTCAAGTTAGCCTTGANGCAGCAAGAAAGCAAATNTATATCTACGGGCGAGCACCAGATGGAAAGACGGTGAAGGATATTCTAAGGTACTCCCAAGTTCCCGTTCGAGTGAGTCTCTACTCCTGCAAATTGAAGGGAGAGTCTAAATTGTGTGCACCNTTTNCAGAACGCTTTCACAACCTTACAGGAAGCAGATCCAAATTTCAATTTCTACCAGATTCTCGTTCCAGATTTCCTGCATGAGTTNGAGCTCGGCGTTTGGAGAGCGCTTTTCCGACACNCTCTCCAAATATGCTACTCCGTTCCAGGCGACCTCCTTTTCCATATTGATGAAAGGTAGGTCACTGCCCATGGGGAAAAGGAGTATCCCAGCTAGANNTTTCTTAGATACCGAAGTATCTCACCATTCGGGCGTCTCACCATTCGACGCTTTCCAAAGAGAGCGACAGCAATGAAGAAACTGGCAGCCCGTGACTATGAAGATCTCCTTCAGGTTGGTCTTGTTCCCATATTCACACTCTGAGCTCTGCTAACNTCTGCTCTAGTGCTCTATTCCAGTCTTTGAAGGCCTGCTCCCTGGGAGTCACAATACGCAGCTCCTCGACCTACTATGGGTACTTTGCATGTGGCATGCACTCGCCAAACTCCGACNTCATACCGAGAAGACTAAACAGTATTTACAAACGTACACAAAGAAACTTGGTGATACTGATTCGGAAATTCCGTCGTCAAGTCTCCAAGTCTTACGGAGTACTACCGGAACTTCCATCTGAGGTAGAGGCACGGTTCCGCAGAGAGGCAAAGGCTAGAGCTGAGGGAAAGGTGCCAAAGAAATCTGTCAAGAAAGCAGTCAGACGCCGTGTCAAGGATCTCAACAAAATTCTGAACCTCTGCACATCGAAGTTCCACGCACTTGGCAATTATGCCCCTATGATCTTCCAGCTGGTCCTTCTGACAATTCTTCAACTCAGATGGTCGGTCTCTTGCTTGGATCACATTTCTCTACTGACATGGTTGCAGGGTGAGCAAGAGCACAAAAGGGTCAAGCGCTTCTTCGTGCGCACCAACAAAAATGTCACATTCCGGAGGCAGATAGCAAAGCACGAGCACCGTCAACGAATGATAAAGGAGATCAAGGAGCGGAGGAAAGCAGAACTTGCAGTTGAGCCAGCACCTCCTGCTGAAAAGAAGATTACTCCCTCTGTGGCTTTTGAAGAAGCTGATCCCCTCCCTCGCTCAACACCTTACGATCACCACGAAATTACCAAGACACAACGCTACCCCATCAATATATTCCGTATCATNGACGAAAATGAGCATGACCCAGCTTTCAAAGTAAGCACTNCTTTCTATTNGTAGAGCGCTCAGCCTCACCTTGTGTCAGGGCTTCCTTCCCATGCTTCAAGATCATCTCGCCGCTAGACTGGTTGCGGAGCATACAGGACAGGATCCTGCAGATGTTGAGATCAGCGAGGAACAGAGAGCAGGAATCAGCTTCGAGAAAAACCGAATATACAAGCACAAGGTCTTCCGCGTGAACCGGACAACATACGATATACGACGAGATCAAGACTCGATCAACGTTAGAACTCGCCCAGACATCATGGTCTGGGGAAGGGATGAAGAGTTCCCATTCTGGTATGGGCGGACGGCAGGTGCATATCATGCCCATGTCAAATTNGAAAACCCGGAAACTGGCCGCACACGGACGACAAAGATGGAGTTCCTCTGGGTCCGCTGGTTTGGCCGAGAGCAACAGTCAGAACTCAACTTCCGCCCNCCCATGCTAACATTTCTCTCCCATGGAGACCCACTGCGCGAGCCATTTGGATTTGTGGATCCTCGAGANGTCATTCGCGGTGTGCACATCATCCCTGCGTTCGCTTATGGAACCACGGAAAAGCACCTTGGACCCTCCATTGCACGTCAGCCTTTGAACGGAGAAGGGGATAAAGATTTCGAATACTACTACGTTAATATGTANGTGATTCACCAATAGGCTTCAACCCTCACTNACAGATGACCCACAGCTTTGTCGACCGTGATATGGTNATGCGTCATANTGGNGGAGGTATNGGGCATGGNGAATACAGGCNCCATCAAGCTTATAACCTTGATGATGATGAACCNNCNNTAGAANCAGAAGNGGAGGNNNACATCTCNGAAGATGATGGCAGAGACAGTCAGTCAGAAGGCGAGGAGACTGCTGAAGAAGNNGACGANGGAGACGANGTTGAAGAGTATGACGAAAGNGAAGAANGNANCAGTGNAAGTGAAGNGGGTGANAACGGAAGCGAAGAAAGCNGNNGTGNAAGCCAAGAACNTAGNGAAGATGGNTCNGGATGCGGAGNACGNGATGCAGCAAGACACAAGTGACGAGGACATGGAGNCGAGAAACGGANAGTGANGAAAAGTGGNCTGATCNAGTGCCGCAACNGAGAGNNAAGGAACNGAAAGCTCGGAATNGGAAGCGGACGAGTGGGAGGTCCATTTTGGATANCATGAAGCNGNNNATTGGGANGCCGANGACCCAGACGAAGAAGANGATCGCNACTTGGGACCGGAAGATGAAGAAGAGGATTGGGAAGTGAGCGAAGTGGCATTGNTAGGATATGCNGATATGTANATNTNGTNCCCNTNGCAGTCGTGAATANATAGAAGGAATTGCNGCACNNGNATANGGGCTAACACAATGCNAGACCNTATCGTTCTTTGTCAGGCGGCAGGGTNGCGGGTNAAAGCGGTACCATACAACNCTAACNCGAATGAAGAACCGGGAGNGCAGNAACGTACGGTAAAGGTAAAGGAGATATATAGGAAGACCAACAGGAACNNGGGAGTGAAAAACAAAGATTTCAACATGGCGTACCTGCATATCCCCCGTGGTCCCCGTACGGCTTGGACCACTCATCTCCAATCGAGTGTCTTGCAGAACTGGTCGGGTTGAAGCTCGCATGTCCCGCCCATGANACCTCTTCCCAATAGGACTNCAATGAAATCCAACAACTCGGTGCCAACGAGCNTTAACCCAAGCCACTCGCCACTTAAGACGAGAAGCTGGGGTCATCCACCGCGATAGATGATAGACCAGGGGTCCACACCATCCTGAAGCAGGACGCAGATGAGAGGGAAGAGGGTGGCTAGTGGCTTGAGACTCAAGCACACAAGCCGGGCAGAGGGAGGGCACTCGAGCCACTTGGTGTGTCGAGGACCTCCCTCCTGGGCAAGANAGATATGGCCCGCCGCGGGTGCAGATTACATGTTACATCGCAGGTGCAGCTAAGACCATACTGCCAAGCCCAAGAAGCCNNNNCGNNNNTNGCGANNCGGNGCCNNCG
>JANDKE010001896.1:0-12019 GCA_027627275.1 Coprinellus aureogranulatus | reverse complement strand
ATGATAGAGTCAAAATTATNATATTGTGAGTATGTATGCACGCATGCTGCGTGGTGTGTTGATATTTTGTCTAGTTAATCTCGCATAATGCATTGCTATTTTCCATGGAATTCCATCTCTCCAGTACGTCNNCATNGCTTCGGCAGAGCATTCCTTCCCGGATGGCTACTTCTTGCCTCAACCTGGAACACTGTATCTTGGCTGAANCGTTCGCGTGAATCCTGCAATCGATTTACACCCGGAATTNGGACCCAGACTTTCTTGAATATGCATTCCGAAAGTGCATGAGGAGGCTTGCCGCCACACGCTTCCACCNGGTCGGTCNCCCAGCGTTAACTGCTTCGGCTCTTCGCCATTCGCTCAAGGGATTGCTCTAATGCAAGCGAAGGGTCCTTCTGTCCGCCTGTGGGCATCAGTGGATTGCAGTGACTCGGGGACCGCACCGAAAAGCAAGCACACTTCTTCNATCCCTGACAGATTCCTTCACTACAAATTATTGANCGAATGATAGGGTTAGTCCGGCCCATGACTGAGGGTTTTCGGATTCTGTAGGCTCCCTGGACCGAAGGAAGGGNGAAGGTTCTGTGTACTGCCCTGAACACGTACACCCACGGCTCAGTGCGCCAGCNCACCTGATCATTGCCTTTACCTCATGCCCATACTCTTCTGTGACGACTCTCTGACTCACAGGTCTAGAACNACACCCTGGTGTGGGTNTCACAGCTGGAGGTCGNCTTTNCGTCGGTNATCACCACGATTAACANGACACGCTTGTCTCAATTTTCGCCAAACCGGCATTCTGCAGTTCGCCTCAAATCCTNTNCGCGTAGGGTTGACATTCAGTTGGTGACTGCCCNGTAGCTGCGAGCCTTTCCTACGTCCAAGATTACTTGGCAAAAGAGAAATCGTTCGAACCAGGCTGCCCCACNCCACCGCGNAGGAATGTAGCGAAACNCGGTGTGTGNATTCGGTCCGACACAAGCAGTTCCCGCAGTTGACCATCTAGTGATTGTCCACTCAACCTACCTNGCAAAGTTGCCCACAGTGCGTGGGCNCATTGCCCTGATTTGAAGAAGCCAGAAGGGATATCGGTCCGCGTAAACCCCCTATGTCACTGCCACCCTTCTCTTCGAAGNCNCAAATCCCGGTCGGCAGCTAAATGTTGGCTAAAGGAGTGACGTCCTGTCGTTCATGAACGAGGGTGACTCCGCTCTTCACGAACATACAGACCTTGCCTTTTAGGATGAACGATGCATCGCCACTCTCGTTTCTTCTTCATGATCGTTCCATCAACTCGAACTGGGGNTCATTTTCCTCGATCATTTTGACACACGCACACAATACCAAGGTCGAAACAGGAAAAGTAGACCCTGGACTGCGCACACTTCCTGTCTGTTTCTTGTTACGGGACTCTCATTTGACCGAGTTCTTAATCCGCCGATATACGACCTCGAGTTTCCCGTTGATCTATCTAACCCACAATTGTCNACACGCGCCGCCATGTCTACACTTCGAGGAAGTATAAATACGGCCTGGTTTTCAGTCGCATATCCCCCATCCCACCCACCCCTCCAAGATTTCGACGATGTCGCAAATAATCACTGGCCGGACTGTTACCCTCTCCGCAGCGCCTGATAGCTTTCCATTCGCACCGAAGAATATCTTCGTGTCGAGTGAAGGTATCATCCTGGGCTCTGCCGGCGAGACTGGCGCCCAAGGCGAACCCTCTCGTTCCGCTGACATACGGAACGGGTGGTTCGGGCCTCTTCCTGACTCCAAGGGCAAGAATCCGCTTGATGAAGACGTATACCCTATATCGCTAAGCGCTAACCATGCGAGGCTATGGACGAAGGACGATCGGGTAAGCAGTCGTCGTGCTCAATTTGTCGGATAGGGATTGACTAATGTGTGAAATAGGTTTACATCTGCTGCTTGGGAGCAGCATTCAAAACCTATGTGAACGGAGCCCAGATATCACAGGACAGTGGCACCGAGCTTCTTTCGGGAGACGTCGTGGTCAGTTTCGCTTGCTCTCAAGGCGTGTAGATCAAGAGAAGCTGACTAGAATTTCCAATCATTTATTCATACACGACCGCCCTTCGCCGACCTCGCCGACTCTTCGACTGCACCAACCCCTTACGCCGAATAGTCATTGGGCTCCAAGATTCCTCGAAACAAAAACACGCCTTCCAACATCAAAGACGAGCATCTCAAGCCAATCATCGCTGTGGTTAGCATCTCGTAGACCCCTAAAAAGGCGACCTTCTTTCCGCCTCGTGCTCCCCACCTTTGTACCACTATTGTATTAGCACACTTCTACTCCAGCCTCCTCGCATCCCCTCGATACCCCGTCACCACTTAGAAGCCCTTCGACGGAGACCCTGCCGCACCTCTACGTCTTCTGTATCTTTACGATTAAGCATGCTGTTAACTGAATAGATCACGTTTGGTATGCCTCAGCAGGCTCAGAGCTCCTGACGCAGGAGCATAGATAATCATAACAATCTGTGATAACTCGAGCAAGCCACACACCTTCCCATAGAATGTCTGCATGTTCTGATGTCTCGAAATCGAGCGGACTACTCGGCCATAAGGATGGACGAGAGGCGGGGTGTACATAACGTGTTCGAGCTTCTGATGATGGGATATGTGTTCGCGACTTGGAAAGGAAATTTGAAAGAGCCGAGTTGTGCTCATGTGCCACACTCACGGATTTTTCTGTTGTTCGATGGAGGGTGTAAAATTACGGCTGCGGTTCGGATAGATGCGGAGGACTGGAATTGAGACATGGACCGTAGATTTTGAGGTCCATGGCCTTGCCTCGAGGCTGAGGGCTAGTCGACTTCGCTCTCAGCTCGTCTTGCACTTACTTGCGGCTTGTTGGTGGTGTTCTGCGCCGACAGAGTCGCCTTATGACCAACTCAATCAGGCCTGGAACATGGTGTTATAGCTCTGGATGAAGTCCATAGCCCATCTCGTTAGAGTCATTGATAGACAAGCCTGAGATTGGGATGGAGTCTTTCTAGGACGCAATCTGTACAGACGAAGGCCCCAGATAATTAAATAGTTCGCACCCCTGGCTCCGACAACACTGATACGGATTGCTCAATCTAATCGTATCGCCTCCTGTGGCGTTGTTAGAAATCTTGAGGACCGCCCGGTTTTGGTTCTATATCGTAAAGCAAGACGCGGGGTGGAGATAGGGGCGAAGCAGTTTACAATGAGAAGAGCCTTGAGTTTTGAGGTGTGTGTAGCTAGGACCCCAGAATTTGGAGAGCCTGATCACCTGCTTCGGGCGTCGATTCTGACTCAAGCCTGACCATGAGAAGGCGGCTCTCCACCGGCACGAGCGATACCCCACCAGACTAGAGCGGAACGAGTAACGACCATTCAGCGTACACGTGCAGAACGCCCACCTCTGGAGAGGGCTCTCCATAGGGTAAGCTGAGCGTAATATGAGCTAGATGAAGGCGGCAATCTTCATTTGACTTTCCCAGATGTTGACCTCGAAGGCAGACCATAGGCCGAATGTGTGTTGCTTTCGTTTCGAGAACGAGATTATATCCGCCGACAAACAATTGCGTACCCAGGTAAATAATCTCCAGCTTCTCAGCTCGTCATTGCAAAGCCTCTTTGGGGAGTCCTCGCCTTCGCATCGCGCTGTTCGCCACTGACCTTTGCGGTATATCGCTCGGATAAGTCCCTTCCGAATGTGGCTTATCTCAATTACCAGTACCAGGCGTATGTGGCGAGGCTATGGTCAGCCTTGGCTTGCCGTAAGGTCGAAGCCCACGCAAACAAGCAGAACATCAGCAATGCGAACCAGCAAGATGGTATGCGGCGTGCAACGTGTCGAACGGCTATCTCGAACGCGCATGATTGCGCAAACTCGCGATGTGGGCGCCAAACCTGCGATGGGCGCTTCATCAGTCGGGATGCTTTAGCGCTCATGACGTCGAGGATCGGTTCTTGAGACAGCTTCGTCTGGATCTTAGGGACCGAGTATGGATATGGAGTATACAACTGGTTTTGGTCTTGATATAAGCAGACTAGTATGTTGCTGGGATCACAGACTATTCACTGGCATTCCTGGAAGTGGATATGCGAAGTGGAATTTGAAGTTGATACGAGTGCGAGTGCGAGGGCGAGGGCGCATAGGCATATGACTGAGAAGTAATAGCAAACAGAGCAAATGAGGAGACCCCTCGAGGCCCCAACTCCGTCACCCGGTGTGTGTACATGTGCATGAGTGCACGACGATGTACTCTGATGGCCCGAGGCGAAGGACATGGCGGCAGTATAGCACTTTCGACAAGAAGGCAGGAGGTAAATCCAAGGTCGGGTAATAATCCAAAGGCGTACCCGTAGACAGCAGGCTGCATCCCCATAACACCGAAACCTGCGTGGCCCACATCGGAGTCCGGTGTCTGCGTCGACAAAGGACTTCGCAAAGCTCGCGCAGAACGAACATGCTCCGTCTGATGTGTCGTATATTCACCAGTTCCAAGGTGTTGAGAGCACGAAAGTCGACGTGACAAAGCCAGGGCGTTTGTGGCTACTTACAAGGGATCTGAGGACGAATAGAGATAGCAGGGGCCATCAATTGCAGTACTCTCGGCTTTCTTCTTCCGTCCAATGAACCCAGACTCTCGCGATGCGAGATCCGTTTTCGGACGGGCTGGCTCAATCGGGAGAGGATGGGAAAGCCGAGACTACAATTGCAGGGTCGCGCGTGCGAGCCTTATATGGTACAAGGCTGGCCTCCCGATTTGGAAGAGCGTTTGTCGGGTATCGAAATCCCGCACAGTTCAAGGGTTCCCCCACGAGCGGAAGCTGAGATTCACAGGACGATATTCAAACGTTCGACATGTCCGGTCTAGTGTAGGGTGTGGCCCAGCATGAAGGGCAACCAGCGCGCTCTACCCGATCGCTCAAAATACCCTGCATTGGGTTGGCAGTTGGAGGATGCTTGTCTGTACATTCTCGAAAACAAGACCAAGCGTCCTCAGAGACAAAACGAGAGCTGAGTGAAACGCTGAACGCACTGTGGCGCGAACCGCACCCGATCCTGAGGAGGCGGGAGCTTTCAATTGACGATGCGTCGGGCATCAAGCTCAAACTTTGCGCCGCGTCGGGTGCTGTGGAGGAGCGAGCGACGCGTCGGGTTCCTGAACTTTGAAGGCTTCGGCTATCCCTCGAGAGTGATGAGGAGAGCATATGGGGTTGAGAACCCATCTGCGTGCAGACGACGTTCCAAGGGCAAGCGATTGCCTCACAAAAACAAACAGGGCCTTGCGATTGACCCGAGTACCTGGAAGGCATTCGTTCAGCAAGTATAGCGCATCGGAGCAACTGATGGACTGACCAACGACCGATATCTTGAAGAGAGGGATCTGAGAGTAGCACATGAACACGCTCGGATCGCGATCGAAAACAAAATAGCAATGCTATGTGAGAGAGCGAGAGTCTATGATACAGTGGGGGACAACGCCCGGAAAGCAGATGCAATGGAGTCCAGGAAATAGAACAACCAAGAGATGACGACAAGAACCGAAGAGCTATGCTACAAATGCGAAGCGAAAATCCAGCGATAGAGAGATAAATATAAAATCCTGGAAGGCGAGGCAGGGAAAATGAGAGTTCAACGAGAGTGGTGGAAGGTATCGAAAGCAGGCGGCGAGCGGTGGTGGACAAGGAGCGTGGGGTGGGGCTTCAAGCACCCAAAGAGACGATAGCAGCGTAGACGAGAGTCTTCTATAGGAATTTTGGGGAACGGATGGGGTTGGTGCAAAGGTATGTCCGAGAGATTGCGGACGAGGATCAGTGCGGCGGCACTCAGGTGCTCGGAGTTGAGCGTGGACCCGACGACGAGTCATAGAGATCGCTAGGCTGAGAAGAATTGGTGGCAAAGAGAGGAACAGGGAAGAGACGGATGCCTGGAGGGTAAGTTAGTAGATGAAGAAGGCAATCGAAAATGTGGCGTACCTCTGTGCCTCGTCTCTCGCTCAGCCCATCAGGTACATTCACAAGCACATGCGCATTTGTTGACATCTCCGTGCTTCAATATCTGTGTTCTCAGCGACCGCTACAGGTGCTGGTACTGGTGCAGCTGCTACTGATGAGACGGAAACGACTGTAACGAGAGATCGTACCCGGTCAGTTCGAGCGGTACCCGGTACAAATGGGAACAAACTCACCAGCAACCAGGAGAACCGAGACAAACCGAGAGACGGAGAATTGCATCGTTGATAGGTAATAAAGAGAGAGCTAGAGCTTGGCCCAAGGAAGGAACGGCGGGCGCTAGGCAGGAACGAGGAGGGTCGAGCAGATGCCGGAACTGCGGAAGCCTCATACTACAAGCTCAGCCTTTATAGGATCACTGAAGTGTAGGTGACTACAACAAGCATATGGTCCCATTAGACAGCTCGTCTCTAATGGATCAGCAGCAACCATGACACTACCGCGGTTCTGCAGATGAAAGAACAAGGTGGCAAGATGGACGGAGTTTGGCAGGCCGTGCGATACTGCCAGTTCGACCCACAAACACCGCCATCAGCTGCGAATTTGCGTGCTGCTTTCGGGAAAGCCTTGTTCATTTTGAAGGCTGGCTACAAAGGTTCATCCAGTTTTGTATAGTCAGTACGACATGTAGGCGAAGGCTTCTGGTACATCGTAGCACCTTGAAGAAGAGAAGTTACGTGACGCTTTGACTTCGGCTTTTCTGCATTAGTGGCTACAGTCGGGGCGGGACGCACACTCATAACGAGGATATGCACACTTATGTCCGCGAATGTATAGAGGTTTGTGAACGGGGCCTCCCACAGCGAGCCCACAAATTACCCTCGAAGGCATCGCAAAGTTCAACTCAACCGGGGATGTGAGTTGCTCTGGGCTGATTTCGGGGGTGTCCAAGCGATATTCGCCCATCCACGGACCACAACACATTCTCAGCGTCAGAGTGACAGGATAAAGGGAATCTCTGGAAGAGGAAGTCTGTTTGAACAGAGCGCTCGATAAGGAACCATAGGGGACATAGGAACCGTCGAAAGGGGCAAGTCCATTTCGGGACCTCGGCAACTATTTTTGGTTCCGTTGATGCCTGATCTGATGCGGAAGGCGTGCCTCGACGGGAACAAAACGACCTTCGAGCGCTTCTGGACGCCCTGCTTGCGAAGATGGGCTACATAGCGCTCCCGGATAAAGCTAAAGAGATATTTAGCTTCATGTTATACGCTCATTGAGCATATAGATGCCAAAACATCACGTATAAACTCATTATCAGTACCGGAACGACACATCGGGTAGCCACAATTTGTGTGCGCGACTGACGAGAAAGCTCGCTTGTAGAACATTTTCGAGGCAGAGAAAATGAAGCTGCTTAGCAGGCTCCCGCATCTCGGTGTTGTCCCTCGTTATCCTTCCCTTTGAATGCAAGCTGGGTGGGCATGCCGGACACGTTGTTTATGCGTACGAAATATGATGAAACGACAGACAACGTTAGAAGTGGGCTCAGGTTTGTTTATGACATTCGTCGCTTTGTATACCAGTCTAGGCGGTCGCTTCTAGTGTTCGGTAACACCGTGGATAATTCATGACCCTAATGATTGGCAGGAAATTTAGGTTGCGTTCTAGACTGCGTTTGAGTCTCTTCGCACGGGCGTACGACACGCTGACCCACAGAAGCCTTGCACGACAGCCGCTCGTCGCAACTTGTCGACTCGCTCAATACAGACTCGAGTAGCCTCGTAGGCTGGTTGGGTGCTTTCTAATCTTCCACACCCCTCCACCTTCAGCACACCCAGTTACATCGTGAGTCATGACGCTCCGACCACTCGAGTTGTTATGGTTCACATGGAGAGACCCTGTTTCAGCATCCTCGAATAATCCGCCCTCAGAAGCTTTGCTGCTGTAAATGGTCTAACTCTATGTATCATATTGACCATTCGCAGCTGCTCACCACAGCTGAGGTCGCTTGAAATGCTCAAGTACAGGATCTGAAACACTAGTACCCAATTGAATCCAACATTCTCTTCCATCGCAATTCGGTCACCTGTTCTCATTTTCGCGAGCTCACAAATGGCCACCACAAGCGAAGTCGCTTCATACGTCCAGATATCGCCTACTACTCTCCACCCATCTTCCATCCTTTTGCACCTTAATCCTCTCTTCTCTCGCAACCCGATCGTATATATTCTTGCACCAGAGCGAGCCTTCGGAAACCAATCGGAGGTGCGCTTAGAATCTATATAAGACAACCCACGACGAGGGCCCTGTGGTATCACCCACCAGCTTGCCTACCAGCTACATTTACCGCACCATGAAGATTACTTTCGAGTTCTTGGTAGCTTTGACCCTTGTGGTCGTAGCGTACGCCATGCCCATCGCCGAGCCCGGTACGTGCGATTGATTCCAAGGCCTCCGTTGCCAGAACGTACTGACGGTATTTGCACTAGGGAGGTCGGGGTACAATAAGGTGGACACCCGTCTTCAGGAGAGGGATGCTTGAGATACGTGCGTCCCAAACTACCCGTAAGTAAGTCCCACTTCTGAACGATCGACGCATTACCTTGGTCTTCATCCTGGGGTGCTAATATTCAGAGCTCAGCAGATACCGTGTCGCTCGTGCACAGAGCCATCCCTATTTATCATTCACTCCTATGTTGTATTATCAGTTTCATGTTGAAGTCCAGGTTTGGTGGTCCCTGAACCCCGAGAATACACCGCTCGCGCAATTTAAGCGCCCGTCCGGAAGGTCCCTAGCCGTGAACGATTCAGCGTGATGGATCGAGCGTTAGGGTACGTCATATGCGAGAGCAGCATGTCTGGATGTGGTCTTCGGGCGGCTGCCTTCCCCACTACGATAGCATTTTGGCATTGTAAATGGATTTATTCCTTGTCAGCGTCCAATCGCCCTACCCATCTTTCCTTTGACTTGCACCCCATCTTCTCCAGAAAGCAAGCCATATCTTCTCATGCCACTCGCGCCCGAAGCAAGAGTAGAGCCGCCGTAGATGCATACCCGAGGATAAATACTCAGGTTTCGCTGCGATCGCTCACGCCCCGCTTTCCCTCGCGGCCGCCATTTACTTCGCTATGAGACTCAAATCCGCCTCGCTGATAGCCCTGACCATGGCGGTGGTGGCGTTCGCCATTCCCATTGCAGATCCTGGTACGCAAATTGCTGAGCAGTTTGCTGCATGCAGAGTCGCTGATGGTGGACTTTTCTAGCAAAATCGAAGCTCGATGCGGAGAGCGTTCACCTCTACAAGAAAGGCGTCTGCCTTCAATGCGTCTGGAATAATCCATGACGGCGCGGTATGAGCGTCAGTGGTCTCTAGCTTCAATAGACTCTCTCACCTTTGTTTAGAGTATGACCACGCGTCTAGCTCGGGAAGGATGATAGAGCGAGCTTTGATGTTGCAAAGAGGTCGGGGCTCGGGGAGGCTCTGAATCTTCTTGAATACGCCGATCCGTTGCTCGCGCGAATTAGGCGCCCATCCTACCGGTCTCCACTGCCATGCAGCGCTCCATAGTACACTGTTTGCTAGAGTACCGCTGAAGGATTTTCGAGGGAGGCACGATTTCGAACTGGTCTGAATCCTCAGATGCTCCTTTTCTAAGTCCCCACCGGCTTACTGCGAAGCCTCGAGCGCTCTCTGTGTCGAGCACACGTAAAGCGACACAAGCAGGGAGCAGAAATGGAATACAACCTGAGACGTGTACAGGCCACTCGGCTGAGTGGGTACCTTGAATTTGAAATGTCGGCACTCTACAAGGAACGATATTTTTGAACTGGACCCACCTGCACCTCGTAGTCGTCGTCCTGCCAATTAGAATGAGGAAGAAGATAGAATGCTGCGGGTCATGCACTAAGAAGCTGGCTATCATAGACTATATATAAGTCAGCGATTCGAGTATCTAACGAATCCCTTCAAGAGGACGTACCTTTTGAATGCGACACCTATTTGGAATAAAGGTATGTAAACGGCGTTCAAGCGCCGCCTCATTGTCCTGCGGAACGCTCGGCCGTTGCTTCTACGACTCGCCACAAGGCTTTATCTTCGTCTCTTCGACTACGTGTCGCCTCGTTCCCCTTTATCTGACAGCTATCCCGTCGCATTGCAGGAGCGATGTTGTGGGGAGTGTCAGAGGGCAAAGTCACGGTCGCTCCGCCTTCGCAGCGACGATGATGTGCTGACTAAGCTACCCCTTGGACAATTGCGGGAGACGGAACGATGAGCGACTTGACCATTGACCACAACCACGACGACGACGACTACGGCGAGCAAAGGACATAGGACGCTATGTGAGTAGTCTAGTATCTGTCTATTGGCTGTACAAGACGTTGACAAGTCGGTTTGGGGCTCTCTAGACTCGCAGCGCATCTAGGCCGCCTTTTCCTCCTCCTGAGCTCTATCGGCGTTCTGTTACCAGTGCTGTCAGGCGCTGTACAGCCTAGGGGGACACGTATAGGCGTATATTCCAGCTGTCTCCGTTGCTATATACCCCAGGTAAAGACCCAAGGTGCGGAGGAACCATGTCGTCTGACAGCACTTTCTCTGACCTGATCCTCAGTTGGCTTAATTTCAATCGCAAGACCGGGACAATCCTCAATATAAGGGCCTCGGACACCATTTATTATAATCACAAACTGAAGTGCATTCCATTATGGCCAGCAACGAGATCACGACGCCCGAATCCGTTCCACCACGGGAGGGTGAAGATACCAATACTATTGCATCAACGACAGCTCTTGTAGGCGTTGCCGGAGTAACAGATACCACCCCTAATGAAGATACCTCTAAACCCCAGAATGTTCACCCATCACCCTCTCCCAATCCCGACTCCCAACCTCCTATCTCACCCGAGGACTCTCCCAATGAGAAGGAGGTCCCAACGCCGGAATCGACTTCGACAGACGCACAAGCGCCAACACCACAGCTCAATGTTCAAGTACCCCAAACCCCTCAAACATATATCACATTCCTCTTCCTCAGCGGGCGACGACGGTTGATGAACTTTGAGCCCAATACGACCATTGGGAGGGTGAAGGAGCTCGTGTGGGCTGCGTGGACTGCGGCACCGAACGATACCCAGCAACCTGGACAGGAGATAGAAGAGCGGCCGCCTGCGCCTTCGTATCTGAGGGTACTTCACTTGGGGAGGATGCTACAGGACGACGAGACACTCCGAGGTGCGTCATCATTCTGGTCTATTCTAGCTACGTGCTGACTGTCGTGTAGACCTGAAACTCCCTACCCATCTCCCGACTTCGGTGAGCTCGCCTGACACCCCAGGAGGGACGCCTCATGGCCATGCACCCATCTCGACAATCATGCACCTTTCCATCCGGCCATTCCCTCCCCCAGGAGAAGCTGACACTGGGAAGAAAGCTGGGCGTGCGTTTGGCCGGGGTACGTCATGCTCGGTCGCTCTTTGCATTATTCCTGTCTTATCTTTATCTGCAGGGTCCGATAGGACAAGCAATTCTGGTGCTCCAGACCCAGGGGATAACGCCAACACAGGGTGTTGTGGGTGTATCATCTGTTAGCGTCCTCGTCGCTCCCCAAAGCCAAGGAATACCCTCTATGTGTCAAGTGAAGCGTGCACGACGCATGCCGTATGTTATCTTCCACATGTCAGGGAGAGCCGTATCCTAGTTCGCTTCGATGTCACTTTCGTCATCTCCATCCACGCGCCTTTCATCTCCTGGTTCTGCCAGTGTTACCACCTCGCAGACGGTGGACGCTGTCGCTGTGAACGCACCAGGACTTTCCTCCGAGATATTAAAGCCTTAGCGCTTCAGCTCCAGCAATCGACGTTTCTGGCAACTTGCATTCTTTCACCAAGGATAGTCAAAAGCGTCAGACGTCACTCAGTCTCGACCCGACCCGACCTGCCGCTCGACGTCCGCAACTTGGCCTACGGCACGTCCACTTGACAACGCACCTGACCCACCCTCAACACCTTCTCGAAGCCAACTCCTCGCGGTGATTTTTTCATCGAAGCCGCCTAAAAT
>JANDKE010001895.1:0-12023 GCA_027627275.1 Coprinellus aureogranulatus | reverse complement strand
CGGCATTTGCACTACGACGCTTGGCCGTCCACCAACAGCCCTGGCGGCGGTTTGCGCTGCCCTTATCCTTTGTTCGAGAGTGACAATCCTTTGAGCCACACTCGGCAGAGTGCCTTCAGGGGAATCAGCAACACGTTCAACTTCGAAGTGAGCAAGAGGGAGCAAATGAACTTGCCTTCAGCCGATAGGCCTGGAGACCCGGCGCGGGTGGGTGGGAGGTCAATCATCGGGTCTTGCAAGGAAGTGCTGTCCAGTCGCGATTATATATGGCGCGTATACGAGCGAAGGCTTGAAAACGGGAAAGACATATCCTGCCCGCCAGATGACAGGTTCTCGACGAGAAGAAGGCGATGATCAGGACGTCAGGGACGAACCTCCCGATCACCTCCTGATTTGAGAGGTCGAGCTGAACGTCGTGAGTTTCTTACCATACGGAGTGCACCCCTGCAGCTAGATGCAAGCGTAGAAACCTGTTTCTTCCTTAGCGGCTGCAAGCCAAAGGATTCGAAGGAGTGACAGTAAAGTTGAAGCAATCTTCGTACGTACACGGCAGAGGTGAATTCTCCCAAGCGGGAGCACTCAATTCTCGTCTTTCGTCGACTACCTTGAAAAGGAAATGCATCATTCCTAGATGCGGTATGTAAGGTGGTATGTGGGGTATGGTCCTGGTATGAGAGATTTGTCCATGAGAGTCCGTACGTCGAAACGTAATATCCGTTGATGATAGGAATCGCAAGCTTAAGCCTGCCAACCCCCAGAAGCGTTCTTCGTTGTGATCCCACACGTCAGTGGCACGAATCGAGGAGAAGTGGACAACGTACCATCTTATCCTGTCGTTTGCTTTCGCAGTAAATGAAGACGAGTAGCAAGAATACTTCGTCTTTTTCCAGAGCCGCAGGGCTGAGGTTCAGCACTAAGGGCTTAAGCTTTCCAAATAACTTAGGGCGGTAGGGAACGCTGAAGCTGGCTACGACCTCGCCGTTGTATATCGCCTGAGCAGCAAGATGACATGAGAACTTCACGTTTGGGGACGGATTTATGAGGGACTTACCTGCCATTCTTTCTCATCGTGATATACAACCGTGTACTCTTTCCTATCTGGACCCCACTTCCAATACCGCTCCCTGGATTCACCATGGTGCTTCAAGTTGAAGCGAATGAGTAATTGAGGAGGTGAACGCTCTTACTGCTTAACAAGGTTCTTAGGCCGCCTTCGTAAATCCGATATCGCTTTCTTGCGTCCACAGATCTCGAACGCCTTGTCCTTCCAGTGGATGGCACCCACATTAGTTGGCTGCCCTACCCCTGGATTGGCGTCCTTCAAGTATGTCCGCCCTCGACTCCACAGTCCCATATCCGTCACAACACGATAGATAACAGAATTAGTCGTGCAGAGTGCGTATCTGAGCATTGAGTACGTTGGTCTGGTTATCGAAAGTGGCCTCCATGTCGCTGTCGACTATCTCGTAAAGGCGGGGTATCAGGAGAGCGTCTAGGCAGAAAGTAAAGAGGAGTTCAGGCGTTAAAGTCGTCAGAAGGACCCGGTTCAGCAGACTGTTGGCATCATAATCCCAGAGTAAAGGCGACTTCGTGACTGGCAAAGGAGAAGGCTGGAGAAGGACGTAGACGCTTCGGAGGACCCGACCTTTACATAAATGGAGGCTAACTGAACCCGCTGGTGACGACCCCCCTGATGCCTAGTCATACTATCATCAACCACCATCTCGGTTTCCCCAGAGGTTCGGTTTCCCCGCCAAAATGCCATCATGCCGAAAAACCGACTTCGGTATGGGTACCTTGCCATCCCCCAACAGGCTTCAAACTTTCAGCGTTTGTTCAGAAAGCATACCCGAGCAATGCCTGAAAAATTTGGAGCAAACCGGTAGGACATAAGTGGCCAAACCGAACCTCTAGGGACAACCGAGATGGTGATTGATGATAGTAATCCATGTGCATTGCGGTGTAATCAAATTCGAAGAGATATCGGAACCCGAATTTTCGGCGCTACGCCGCCTACATAGCGCTATCGTGGCTTGACCCTGGCCCCCAGAGGTAAAGGCGCTGGTTTAAAATACAGCGGAAAGACGTCAGGACCTGGGGGAGACTCAGGGCGGTGGTGGTCAGGAGGAGAGGTGTCAAATGGGCGCTTGTTCCCATGACTGCAAATGAGCCCCGAATTCACACTCCGCCTAGAAAACCGTGCCGATCGTGCCGAGGGCTCGTGGGAATCGCAATATTCGAATTTGCTTTGAATTTCCTGCACATTTTGCCTTTTGCTCATCGTCCACCATGTCCCAGACCTTCAACGACCGACGGCTAGTAGGAGTTCATGCGGAGCGGGTATCTCATGTCTCGAGCACAGACTATCCTGAGTGTACCCCGGCGAGGATCATTCATGGAACCTCGAAATTTTCAAGAAGGTGCGCAACCTGATTGGTTTGGAGGCGGTATTCGGAGTGAGGTCCGGAGAGGCCGTTCATTTTCGTGCCGCCGGAATGCCGAAAATTAGACGCCCATGGNCCGCAGTNCCCTTTCCGCTTGGGCGTGTATAGGGAAGCACTGCTCAGNCTTNCCTCCTGTAAAAAGTGNNNTACGCGNTCCATNGCACTGGACGANGAGAGGTGCNTGGTTAGGGGCNTCCGGAGCCTGCCGGCCACCGGTGATCCTGGGANAGAGTTCAAGTTTCAGGATTTGTGTGGAGTCATTTTCTCGTNGTACCCTGACCANCGNCTTCTACANCGCCTGGACCCTGNNCAGTGGACAAGTTTNANNTTCANGGNNTCANCCTTNCNGNNTATCTCTATTCGCCCGATGNATCNTNGNGTNCACCTTCCCGATTCCAAGGCNCGAGACACNGGGATGTAACCAAGACTACAACNCTCGTATTNCAGCANGTNNGTTGANGAGCACGGTGGANTGCGAANAGCTATCTCNNCGGNGCTTGTATGGGTTATNAACTNCGCAGATGGGTATGTCTACGTNATGGTGCGACTTGGACGGAAAATTGGACGTAGTTCGCGGCAGNGACAGGACGAGGGATACNATAGTGTNTGGCNAGTCGATGNCGTCGACTCTTNTCTCCAAGCNTTATGGTNCAATNCCCAAGCTGACTCTGCCNNANTACGTACCTTTNAGNGCCAGATGAATNTTCTTGTGGNTTCCGCATNNNGAANAGACTTGACTCAACGCTTCGAGGACGTCNNCNNANCCTTACANATTNTNGTTNCCGGCGGAGCAAGGTACGNCTGTCCTCTCGTTTATTGGGAAACAATGANATGTATACAAGCNGGGGACAACATATAGATCGAAAAGCAAGCACAACGNNTATCCTANAATCACCACTCCTGGTTCAAAATCGCAGCCAAGATCACCTTCGGCTTCATGATCACATTCTCNTCCGCCCCATCCCGAACCGCGACTCGCTGCAACCCCAACTCCGCAGTGCAAATGACGTTCTTCAGGTTCGCATCGGACGAGTAGGGATCGGTATCTTCATCGTCCGCGTACGTATCCTCCATGGTGTCGAACTTAAACGAGGTACCGGGCTGAGCGAGGAAAGTCTCGAGGTTCGACGGTGCGTCATTGAATAGGATGTGCATCCTGATAGCTAACCTCGCGAGGACAGAGAACTTTTTCTTCGAACCTGGCGAGCATGGCATCGGTAGCACGGCTGGAAGTCGAGCGACCAATGACGGAGAGGATGTCGAGGACGGAATCGCGAAGGTACGACGCCATCTGCGGGTGGCTGTCGGACGTCAGGCGAAGCAGAGCCTTGGTGGTCGACCTCCAGTTATCCGCCTCCGGAACAGTTCCTGAACGAATGTCAGTTTCTTCTTTATCGTATGAATTAATAAAGATAACATTACCTGCATCGACGAGCCGTCCGTGAAGAACTTCAAGGAAACGACCATACTCCCAATGGAGCGGATACCACGACGTGATGAATCGGTTGCATCCATACGCCAGGCAGGCTTGGAATGCGACCTGGAGGAGGAGAGGGTTCGGCCCGTCAGAAGACTCCGCATACGCAGATCTCAGAGAAGCAACCAGCTCCTCGCTGAGGAACGGAGCAACCTTCTCCACCAACGCATCGAAATCGACACCCTCTATGCCTTCGAAACGCGTCTCAACCTCCACTGTATCAGCCAACGAAGCTGCAGCCTGGAAGATCTCGCTGTTGAGTGCGTACAAGACACTGACGGCGGCGTCGAGAGGCTCGATGGTCTCCCCGGAACCGCGGCGGCTGGTGGACGGGCGAGTGAATCGGATGTCAGACGAATGGCGCTTCGCTTGGTCCTCGAAGACACGATCACTGCGGCCACTTTCGGACTGGGTAGACAACCTCTGGACGACCTTGCGCAATTTGGCTGCCTCCGTCTCGGCTTCCCGAACCTTGACTTCCAAGCGTCTGGTATCGGAATTGTGTTCTCGGAGACGCGCCAATTCCCTCTGTAGCTCCATGATCTTCGCATCGCCCCTCTTGAGCATCTCATTATACTGAGCGATTTCGCCCTTCCGACGTGTCGCCCTCTTCTCATTCGCCTCCACAACCTTTGCTATATCGTCCCGACTCCGCGCCTTCTCTGCGTCCAACTCCAGCTCCAGCTTCTCGTAAGCGATCGCGCTCTTCTCCTTCTCTTCATTCCAGGCACTCCTCTCCTTATCCCGCTCTTTGTTCCACTTCTTCCTCTCTTCCTCCCACATCTTCCTCTCAGTCGCGTGTTCCCTAGTCAGGTTCGTTTGGAGGATGTCGAATTCCCACTGGGCATCCTTCAAGTCTTCCTTCAGCTGAGCGACCTCCTTGGCGTGCGTCTCGGCGAGGGTGGCTCGCTGAATGTCGAATTCCGCTTCTGCCTTCTTTAACTCCCCCTTCAACTGTGCGACCTCCTTAGCATGATCTTCTGCGGTGCGAGCCAACGCTTGTGTGGTCTGCAACTGCGCGTGATTAATGACCGCCCTAAGCCGCGTCACCTCGACCTGGAGCTTGTCGGCAAGGCGAAGGCGCTCGTCGGCTGCCTTCTGCCTCTCTTCCTCTGTTGCCCTCTCCAACGCCGCGGCATGCTCCTCCGCGAGCTTCTTCCGTTCCTCTTCCCACTTCCTCTCCATCTCTACGATCTTCTCCTTCAGCGCATCGTTCTCGTGTCTTCCCTGCCGGGTAACCTGAACAAGCTGCTCCCCAATCACGACCGCCCTCTGCATATCCTCCTGGATCTTTGTCTTCTCCGCTGCGTGCTCCTCGACCAAGTTCCTTTTCTCCTCTTCCCACTTCTTCTCTTTCTCGCCCAGAGTCGCCTTCAAGCCTTCGATCGCATCCTTCGCCTCTCGAACAGCCTGTGCCAGTTCCTTCCTCTTCACCCTTTCTTCGTCTTTCATCCCTTCGCTTCACCCATCTCCCTTCCCCTGATATACCCTATTGCACCAACCCTGAGAATGCCTAACTTTGCACCCCCAATTCTTTCTGGCCAGCTCTTGCAATACCCTTCCATACGATCCGCTCTCTAACAGCCTCTTTTCTCTCCAGACTCTTGAGTCCTCGTGTGCGCCGAGAATATCAGCTGCACTGTGCTGGAAGCTTGCGGCTCGCAGCAATGTTTCGTCAGGGAACCAAGCTTGTCGTCTCCAGGAACTCGCCCTGGACTTCTCCCGCATCATCCATCCAGTGAGTCCACCCGACCATTCTTGTATCCCCGATCGACGTCCGCATCGACGATCGTTTGCAGACGCCCCTTGGTGACTGGGCTAACTCCCTTCCACCTCCTTCCACCATGATCTGGGTCAAGTCGCCCATTCTCCCTGTCTATTTGTTCTTCACGACGTAGCGCTAATCACCGGCCACATTTACAGGTAACACCACGATACTTCATGCTTGCATCTACACCACGAGGGACGTGCCAGCTTGGATTTCAACGGAACGCGCAGCTGGGAAGTGGTCCACGATCGACGTAAGTTTTGTTCGCTCAATTCCTCTTTCAATCCCCCCTGTCTCATTCTGATTGGGCTTTAAGTACACTGGTTCCGTCACCTCCGGTGAATGGATATCAAAGGAGACTAACTTGGAGATATCGCTTCACGCAAGCCTTTCGTCTGCCACACACTGTATGCGGTTTAGGCTTTGCGTACGACGAGGTCAGCACTCGTCACTCTGGTTCTGAACCAACACTAAATTCGCCCCTCGGCAAAATCAAGTTACCGTCGACCCTAGCGTCAGGGAGTGGGCTGGGTTCGACGCGGAGTGTCCTGGCCCACGAACGACAATCGATTCTCAAAGAACCGACACCAAGACAAAACGGGGTTTAGTCGACCTCGGGCTATACCTCCGTCGCTGCCAGTCAGCCCACCGTGTCATCATGGTTTATTGCTGTTGCTTCGAAGCTTCCCTTCCTCTCGCGCCTTCTTCTGCTTCCAATCTTTCTACGCTGACAGACATTGCTTTCCTTGTGTACGCAAGCTGGACTTTTCTTATGATTATGTGTATGCATCCCTCCTTTCCTGATCACTGTAGCACATTCCCGGTGGACCATCCATTACTCTCCTTGCGCTCCAAAAAACCCTTCTACTCGTTTAACGCTCTTCGTCCTTACAATCTTGCATTCTCCTTTCCACCTTTCCCCCTTCTCTCTATGCTCCGTGTCTCGCGCTCATAAGTTGGTACTATCCAACCCCGTTTTCCGCTCCGTTTCGCGTCCCTGTATCATTCGGTGTATCACTTCCCCTTTGCTATCCTACCCGATGCTCCGCCTGTCGCAAGGTGGGGTTCGCGGTCGACTGTGTCGAATGCCTCTCTATTGGCTGGAGACTGTTCAATTTGACCTGAAACTTCCGGTCAATACTACAGCTTGTTCGTGACACCCTGGATACAAATACGAGTGCGTCCTCCCCCCATGTGCTTTGCTTAAGGCTCATGAGGTTTCTACCGGTGGGTTCATAGAGGGTGGAGAACGGTGTGTGGGCGACGACACAGCTATTCACCCTCTCCCTTGCCCGACAATCTTGAATAAATTCAAGGTTTCATTGTTTGGGTAAACAAAGGAAACCCAGTGTTCGCTATCCAGGGCGCTGACACGCACTTTGTCGGGCAGTCAAGCTCAGCCGCAAGTGGTCAGTATTCCTTTTGGATTCATTAAGCTGTATTCTAGGTGAGCTGGCTGAGGCTGACTACGTTTCCAGCCTCCCCATGCTCGCGTCATCATCCACGCACTCAGCGGTAAAGCTAAAGCTGCATTAGTACCTTTGGACTCCTGACTACATCAATAGACCACTACCGAGCGGTGGGAGTGCTCCCCAGTTCAGGGCTACATCGACTACACATCGACTCCAGCCCGCTCCGAACTCCCCAGCCCCTCTCGCACAAGGATTAACGTGAACACCGACGTAATACGTCGACGCACTCTCTTCTTGGGTCGAGCTCAGAAAGGTGGGGACGGTATATCTCGTCCATCTATCTTCCAAATACCACTTCCCTGCGTTCCTGATTCTGGTATGTGTCGACCCTGTCATTTTCCCAGTTTCTGCCATTCCTCTCAGGTGTTGCGTACCCTTGCTGACAATTCTCGGTGCAAAGGGGAGGTCGAGGATGGGAACCCGTGTTTCTACCCATGTACACCAGAACAATGTCTCGAGTTCTAGGATTTATCACCCTTCCGTGATTGACATTCTCATGTCAATATTTTCTAGCAAAGCACCTTGTGGTAGAATCTGAGCCCGGTGTTTATCGGAAAGCCATAGATATCTATTCGCATAATACATCATCGAGATGAGTTTCCCATTGCTCGTGGACATGCTCGTCAGGACATTTCAGCACCTCCCCACATTCTTCGTTCAACACAGCACTCCCCAGATCGATGAGCATCAACCGTCCATCTGGGTGCATGACTATGTTCCCCTCCCAGATGTCGTGGTGGTGCATCTTCTTCTTGAGCGCATGGAGTGGCCCTGTATAGACTCGGTCTCTGTATCGGTATCAGATTCAGTCCACTCGCAAACACTAAAAAATGGTAACTCACATAATCTCCGGAGTGAGACGTTCCACTGGCTTGCCCGCATACGAAGTCACCAGGACTCTCTTTCCGTCACTTCTTCGACGGCCAGATCCGTACAGCCAGGGAATCGCCTCACCTTGGAGCTCTGCGCATGCTTCATATGCTGCCAGCTCCCTCTCAAAGGTCTGTTCTGCCGCTTTTTGGTATACCTTCACTACAAGGCCAGCATCTTCATAAATAAACACGGTGGTCTTCTCGTTCGCAGATATCTTAGCATTTTTGAGTGGAAGAGATCCAAAGGAGAGCATAGAGCTACGATTGTGGTCAGCGACATGTGATACTGGGCTGCGCGCTACGCACCGTTTGTCAAATGTGATGGTCTCATGGAGGGATTCATCGTGTAGCTGGGTGATGGAGCTGAGAAGTAGCCTGGTCGGGGCTACTGCAAGGAGAAGGCGTCCCATCATGTGAATGAGATGCTGCTTTACATGGAGTATTCTAAGCGCCCACCACCGGGCCATGGATGGGTTGCAGGCCTCACCTATCAGTGAGTTGACCTCCCGAGCCTTCGCAACGGCAGTCACCCCCTTGGCGCCAAACTTATTCTCCCATTTGCTAGCGAACTCATTGGAACAGCCGACCAACCAGATGAAACAAACCCATAAAACACGGCTGTAGTAGCCTTCCCAGCAATTACGATCGGTCAACATGTCGATGCCTGGATAATAGTGACTCAGAAAGTGAGTAAGACAAAAATGCCTCACTCACTGTCACCTTGGCCGCGCAGCGGCACGATATTGCTACTCATGGCGCACAGCGAGTTGGCGGAATCAAATCCAAAAAAGTGCAGTCGAGCTGGTGGGACTGCAAATGTGGCGAAGGCGATGAAGCCGAGTGGCGTCACATCACGATGGGAATAAGATTCGACCTGCATAGCATCAAGCACGGAACATGCAGATTTCTGAGAGGACCCACTTGGCTCACGAGCCCCTTCGTAATCGCTGTCCAGCCAGCTACCCAGGAGATCATCAATCCGGCTCGCAACTGCCATGGTTCCTTGTCAAAAGTGCCTTGAAATGCCGAATCTGGTCGCTTGTGCTCCGAGCAGAATGTTGCTTCCATGGAGGGCTCGTCCTTTGGGGCGAATAAAACGAATCGGATATCCGATTCAAGGCCGTCCTTTGTCCGTGCATTGAGATCTGCACCTGCTTCCCGGTCCGCCATTTCCGCCAGCCCAGAGATACAAGCATGGTAGATGGGATGGTGGCTTGCCGTCATCTGGTCTTCTGCCCACCCTGGTGCCGCACGGATGGACATCATAGAGAAAGTGAAAAACTTCAAAGCTTTGGCAGGGATTTCCTGCTCCAGAAGCTCATCCGGCGGTGTTCCCAGCTTCGCATCCAACTCTGGTATCCGGACGATCTCCGTGATCTCAGGAGTCCCTGCCTGGCTTGATGGAGGGGCTAAATCTCCGCTTGGTAGTGTATCTGGACATGCGACGAGACCAGCAACTCCATAGGCCTTGAGAACATCCCTGATTGTTACGGATGTCCATTGGTCGAAGTCCTTGAATTCGTCTGGTACGACGTTGAGGCTCCCTTGAGATCCATCCCTCTTCCAGTGCTTCCTAAACTG
Organism: Coprinellus aureogranulatus; assembly: GCA_027627275.1. NCBI lineage: Eukaryota > Fungi > Basidiomycota > Agaricomycetes > Agaricales > Psathyrellaceae > Coprinellus > Coprinellus aureogranulatus. Next base: position 2,409 of record JANDKE010001895.1, on the reverse strand, counting down.
GGCTTTCGTTATTGTCAGAAAGGCATACATTCAAAAGACATACTGACGTTGCGGGGAGCCATTGAGAAGATGGTGGATCGGGAGCAACCTCGTTGTTCGGTGGTACTGCGGCCCGCCTCCTCCAAACATCGTGGCTAGGGTTAGGGCAGTGCGATAAGATAAGATTAACGCTGAGGTCAGTGCACATGGGGTGGGTGGTGATGAAACCCCCCGCTACATCGGTACTCATACCGAAAACATGATCAAAGATATTGAAACATATCTCTTTGTGAGAACCGGTTTTCTGTGGTCATTGCTTTATTTGCCTTTGAGAACAGGAGAAAATAAATTAGGGTGAACGATAGCAGCACTCTCACCTTTCGGACGTACTACAGCTTGCGGCACTCTGATCCATAAAGGGGCTGGATCGTATCGGCAGGGATCTTGAGTGAATCAGGAGTGTATGGTGTCGGCAGCGCAGGCTCTCGGAGAGAAAATGCGGTGGGTCCTCGCGACCCTCATGGCGCGAAGGTGGAGAGGACGGAAGTGGGGGGACGAAGGTGGTCGAAGATTGGCAGGAACGGCATGTGACAACGCAAGTGTTAGGCCTTAAACGGCCATGCGTCGGCGAGTGAGGGGCGGAGGTAGGGTGTCTTGAGGTGTTGACAGACCGAACCCCGAACCCGCTTAGAGTCCAACCTGGAAACTTCATGATTCTGCGAGTACGACGTCTGACCCTCGACTTCGTACACCGCTTTCATAGCGCGTTACGCATCACATTCTGTGTAAGATCAGTCGATCAGGTTTGACATATGCAAGGACGACGTGAGGGAGATGGAGGAAGTGATTACCGCGATGGAAAGACTCACAGGCTTGGCGTGAACGGAGGGAGTCACCGGGTGGAGGGTGAAGGAGACGGAGGTCACCCTAGAGATGATTATGTGTGTTATAGGCGTCCCTTTTCATCGAAGACCTCTAGGACCTTTTCCATTCCTCTAGGTGAGGTTGCATTGCCTGTATAAGCGAGATAAAGGCCACTACCATGCGGGCTATCTCGAGCGAAGTACCTATACCTTTGAGCACAGGTCAGCGGGCTGCATAAAGAAGAAAATGAGGTTAGTACATCCCCTTTCGGGATAGAATTTCTCGTTAGTGCACCGATAGACCACCTATGACTTGCAAGGGCACAACGATAAGCTGTGCCAACGAACAAGGGTCAGACGTCACCCTCAGATTCCGGACGAAAGGCTTCCCTTGCCTGGACTACGAAACCTTCGCACCCATTCTGCATGTAACACGTACTGTCAGTACAGAGCTTTACAGCAATCAAATTAATGGCTTAATTACCTCCGATATGCCTCCTAAACCCCTTGGACCAGTCGTCACTCTTCCCAGCTCAGGCCCAACCGATTCAATGCGCTCTCCATTTCCCTATCAATATATCCCTACCTTCTCCACGATTCTCGCATTTCCCTACTCAAAGCTAAAGCGAGAACGACGAGCCTGATGTTCGCATGAAGGCGTAGAGTTCATCGGAGTCGCTATGCCTCGGAGGTAGGTTCTGAGCTGAGCACCAAGAAACGCGGACGAGACCTCGTCGGAGTCCATGCTTGTACTCGGAGTGAAATCCTCCCTCACCTGAGCAGCAAAGTATCCATACACAAGCTGCGGTAGACCTGTTCATGGTCAGTACTTCGGTTTAAGCCAACGAAAGGGAACACTTACCGCTCTCTCCCTGCACCTCGGTCTAGCCGCTTCGATGTTCTCCCCAGCCTCGCTTCTCCCTTCATTCTTAACTTAAGCACAGGATATACGGACGATGATTTGAGAGAAAACGGTTTCATTAGTCTAGATAGGCGTTACATTGAGGATCGTGATTCGGAAACGAGGAAGGTGTGTATGAGGGTCACTGTGGAGGCAATCAGCTCCCTTCAATGGGCGGGTGAGGAATGCGGGGTTGAGAGTGGGCGTCCTGAGACCAAAGCTTCCTGGCGCGCTCGCTCAGACGAGGCGCGATTGGTTTGGAGGATGGAAGCGGGGCCATGAAGGCGGTTGGAATTGCTGGGGGCGGAATGTCGGTTTGCGAGGGGGAGACCTTGAACGGGGACATGTCTGCGAGTAGGGAAAGATGGTGGGAAGTTTGGACATCTTGTATCGACGGACGCAGCGTCACATTCGCGGATGTCGAGGGGTGGTGTCCGTGAGAGGTGTGATGAGGTGCGGGATGGCATTGGGTATCCTCGTCGAGAACGGGGATGGGAGGACCTTAGGCGCGGGCGGAGGGGCTTTCTGGGTGTATGGGAGTAAGATTGAACACCCAGTTAAGCCTATCGGAGGTGGTGCTGGGGCGTTAGAGCCGGAATGGTCGATTTTGGGGGTCTGCGGGGCGATCGGGCAATGGGGTGACTCTGGGAAGGGATGGGGGGATAA
>JANDKE010001894.1:0-12027 GCA_027627275.1 Coprinellus aureogranulatus | reverse complement strand
AACATGGACTGTGACTGAAGACCCCGTCCATTGATTGCTCCCCATCGTCTAATTCTGCAAGGCTTTCCCATTCCATGACATCCTCACGACATCCTCTGACCTCACTGCTGTTCCCCCGTTATCCTTCTCTTCCGTTCCTGTCGTTTGTTCTTTCCAATGTCTCCTCTGAGCTTCCCTCCTCGTCTCCATCCCGAATCGTTCCCATTCAAACTGAACCAATTGCCTGCGTTTATCTTGTCTGTAATGCTTCGTTTCCTTACATAAAAATTAGAGAGCTTCATCAGGCCTAACATGTGCGATATGTCTTACCGTGGTGAGCCTGAGCTCTTCAAAATAAGTAGGCGCGAAAGCAGCCTTTCCTTACACCCTGGTTGGAAGTGTGCACTTGAAGAATCGATAGGGAATTGTACTGGACACACTTGAGCGAACATCTCATAACGCCTGATATCGGCATCCTGCACCTAACAATGAGCATACTGCATTGCCTCCTCGACATGGACTCTCGTGATCCGAGGATCCTCCTCCTCCTCCTCCTCCTCCTCCTCCTCCATCTTCACATCCCCAGCCTCCTCCCTCTCCCTCTTCTCGCGTGCTCTCGGGATAACCGCATCAATCGAATCACGGATAGCCAACTTGGCAGCATGCTGGCAAAATCAGTGAGATCGCCACCAGAGAATCCGTGCGTCATCTTGGCCAAGAAGTTGAGGTCAACATCAGGACCGACGGGCGACGTCGTTGAGAGCAGCCTGAGGATTACCAAGGCAGAGAAGGCTCGTCGGGAAAGGGGATGTAGATGAGCTGGTCGAGACGACCGGAGCGCAGGAGGGCAGGGTCGACTGGTCGGGCGTGTTGGTAGCACCAATGATGAAGACGTTCTTCTTGCTGTTCATTCCACCCATCTCCGTAAGGATCTGGTTCAGGATACGGTCAGCAGCACGTCCCGCACCCCCAGGGCTGCCACCACGAGCGACATGCCGTACTTGAGGGACTTCTCGGGGTGATCAACAGAGTACTGCACAGTCTCCTGGAGCTCCTGCTTGACCTTCTCCAGGCCACCAATGTCGTCCCAAGTGACAATGGGGGCTTCGATCACAGTCTCGCGGAGAGCACAGGGGTTGGAAACGCCAAGGGCGAAGCGGAAGTTCTCCATAGCGACACCGAGCGAGTCGAGAACCTCAGGGTCGATGGTATCCTCGTCGAGGTCTCTGACGTTCATCTTCTCGCGAATCTGCTGGAGGGAGGCAAGATGGGAGCTGACGTAACGGCGGCGATTTGCTCCAGGTCGACATCCTCAGCGAGCTTCATGTTCTTGTTGTGGGTTCGCGGCATCAAGAGGCGGCCAGTGAAGTCGGGGATCCAATGTCATCTTCACGATCGAAGAGACCGAAGCGATGGAGGGTATATTCGATGTAGTTGGGCCTGTTGGTAGCGGCCATCACAAAGACGTTCGAGCGAGCCTTGAGAGTATCCATGACGGTCAAAAGCTACGACACGACACGCCTCTCAACTTCAACGTTTGCCTTCCCAAGCTTGGGGGTGACGGCCTCCTCAAAGGCCGTACAGAGATGGAATTCATCTGGCATAAACCGGCGTTTCCGTACGCTGTCCATGGGCAAACGCTGCGTCCTCTTGCATTAAAAATCAGTAGGACAACAGATTATGTTATAAATATCTGGTAAACGCACAGAAACCTTTTCCGCCAACGAGAAGCACCAGGACCTATGTGTGAGATCCATACGCGCACATCATCAGCTTCCAAGGCGCTGAAAAGGCGTTCCGCCCCTTCCGACACGCACTTACAACACAAGGTGCGGTGGAAGCAATGGGTGAATCCTTGCGCACCCTCTCCTCGTCTGCTTGAAGCGAAATCTCATGTGAAAGAAATGACGTACCGGGTAGCCCTGTCTTCCTACGCTTGTGTGGGTCTTGCTTTTACGCGAGGCATGTAGAGTAACTGTCACTTCGAACCCGAATACGACTAACCCCTTTTCCCTCTCCCCCAGCGGGCACTTCGTGGTCCGAATGCACCATTCGATGGAGGAAGGGTGAGCCTGAGGGGAACGCTGAGTTGTGACAGGGTTGAGTCGCGGTCACGGTCGCGTGCCTGGGCTTGTGACAGATACCGAGCGGAGTTTGATCTGGCTTGATGCTGAACTCGACGCGTCCCTGCTTCCACACTTCACCTTCCAATAGGCGATTGTGCAACCAAGGTCAGTGGTTTCTTTCCACCGTCGCCCGCTCGTTCTAATAAAAAGGACTACTACGTTACTTTCGCATCCGCTTGTATTCGGACCCCGAAGCAGGCGGACGCGAAGGCTGAACCGCCAACACACAGCTGTTCTTCAACCACCATCCTTGAACGAAGGGTTGTATTCGGATTCGAAGCAGCCCCCAATTCACTATCAACTATGTCCGACCAAGCCGATGGAGTATGGCAAAAAGTGGGTGAAGACGTGTATTACTCCCCTAATGCTGCGGCCCCTTGTCCTTTGCGGGTTGAACAATGCCCTCAAGGCTATAACCCTTTCAACCCGGGTGTAGGATACCCTCAAACCCACATCGGGAACGATCGTTCCGACATCCAAGGCGTTGGTCGAATGCGTTTGGATGGTTATCGTTTGTCCCCGACTTCCGTATATTCGAATATACCACCAAACCGCCGTTCAACTCGCTCGCCTGCGTCCCCCTCCTCATGCCCTACAGCGACGAGATCGACGAGATTGCGGGTTACGGGCTGGTCAACGTCTCAAGGTGGGAGAAGCTGGAGAAGGAACTCTACGACGCAGTGGTGGCTCTCAAGACGCATTACCACATACCCATAGTGTTCGCCATTCCAACCTCGCGCCTTTCAATATGAAAGACTTTTTCGCTCTCGAAGTCTTGCTGCAGNTGAAGGCATGCCTCANCAGGCGGGACTGGTTCCTGGTATGGGTTGGGGCTCTTTCGTACTGCATCGTGTGGTCCAGATCCCCCTCGGACCCTCACCCTGAGGTGCATGCAGGGCGTCGAAATCCGGCGAATGGCGAACCGTTCTGGAGGGCCAAGGGGTTGAAGCCGGATTGGGCGGACGACATCGAGAACTCGCTCATCGCACACTCCTCGCTAAACGTGACACGCGCGGGTTGCATCTTGGATATCCTCCATCCGGTGCCTGGCCAGCCTACCGTCAGCTGGTTTCGGCGACACTGTGTTCCTGTATGGTACCGCTGGGGGAAGGACGAGATCGCCCGGGCGAATTACGACAAGACTTTCGCCCTCCTCCGCCCTCCTTCCTCCCCCAAAATATCTCGTCTCCCTTCCCCCGCCAAAGAAAGCAATATCTCCCGTGTAGAACCTCCTGCTCCCTCTATGGATGTAGACATGCTCCTACCACAAGGTACAGCGCCAGCCCCAACGGATTCGTCGCAAGCATCGCCGGCGTCTCCGCATCCAGCGTCCTCTCTTCATTCCGCCTCGCAGTCGAACACTGTTCCCCCTCGCGATCTTCCCTTGGACTCTGAGGAGGTGCAAAGGCAGAAGTGGGCCGCAAATTTCTTTGCAGAAAGAGAGATTCGTCACAAGGAAATCATGGAGAAAGAGTCCGCAAAGGCCAGGGAGGCACGACTGAACCGTACTCGCGAGCCTGCCACTACCACCGCTCTGGTGTATGAGTGGTTCCCGGATGAGGACGACCCATACATCTACAAGCGGCATCCCGTCACTCGTAAAAACAGAAACCACACACTTTTTGAATGCTACGGCGAAAAGCAGCGGAGATATGATCCATTCTACAATGAGTGGAACTGCTGCTCCGACTTCGGTGACGAGGACGAGGATTACTACAGCGACAAGGGTGGTGGCGAGTGTGGGTGTCATCCCAAGTTCCATGATAGAATCGAGGCCGCGTCCCGAGACCTGTTCAATTGAAAACGCATGTATGTATCCCCCGTTGCCGTCTGTACCTAATCTTGTATGTAGTATCATCCCTTCAAGTTGTCGTATTCTGTAATATATATCGACTAGACATAAAGAAATGGTAATGGCCGTGGTTTGAATGCTTGCGTCCAGCGGAATGGTCGCAAGTTGCCGTCGGGTATGACATAGCCGGTCCGCCGGTGCGGTCCTTCTGCGTCATCGCCTTCCTCTTTTGCTCTCAACCATGATCATCCATCTCGCGCATTGCGAGGAGGCTCTCGAACGAGCGCCTTTCTTGCCCAGGTACGTCTTATTCTGCATTTGTTCTTCCACTAATCGGTTGGACATTCCTTTGTCGCCATCACCAGCCTCGGTTTCAGATTCATAATGTCCCCTTCGCTTCTTGTATGTACAATTGAAACATTCACCTCGGAGATTGGGAAGCGTATTTGGATCTCGAAGCGCCTGTTCTACCCCAGCCTTTCTACCTACTTACTTAATCACCTACAACAGTTCCCCTACCTCAGGGATTAGACAGCGTACACGGACCTCGAAGCGTATGCTCCACCCCGATATTGTTTCGTCGTGATTCACTTTTGATGTACTTGTTCTATGCTCTATATCATACCCCTCTCGTAGGCGTTTACCTTTCCTCACTCCGATATGATTCCGCTCCAATGGTCGACGTTCTCCAAACCATGTCGCCCCTTCCCATCTTCACCTTGACCGCGTACCGTGCCCAGGGCTTTACCCGCCACTGGCATCACGGAAATGCAGGCGTACATCCTCAGTGAGTCTACATGTCGTCTAGTGCCTCCCTCGACTCACGTCCAGTAGACGACCCTTTTGGCCCTACAGGATCCACGTGGAACTGGTGCGCGAGATTGTCAACCACCTACCCTTATGGGTTCTTAGGATCTTAGTCCGAGTCCACCCCCTACAAGACATGGCGAGAACCACTTTGAAGGCTAGGGTGGCTGCTCTCATCGACAACTGGGATCTTCCGGCTGAGGACACCCTGACTATGATGCGTGCTCGGCGCACCGTCCTCTCTGGATTTGCCGCCCTTACCACCGTTGAACCGCCGACTTGGTACCCGCGGACCTCGACTTCTACACTCCCTATTCGCAGTTCGACGACGTCCTCGGTTGGTTTCCGCGCCCATGGCTTCACCGTTGTCACCGACGTCACCCGTGACGGCTTCGAGTGGGCGGACCCCATAGACGATCCCGCCTATTGGGACTTCCCCAGGATTCGAACCCGAGTCAACAATTGCATCCACCGCGTCGTCATGATGACCCATACCAAGACCAAAAAAGTTGAGGCCCAGTCGTACCCCGAGAGCCCCATTGCCCCCGTCCGCTCCTTCCATTCCACCTTGCTTACGAACTTTGCCACTGGATATGAGGTGGTATCTCTATCCGAAATTGACTTCACGTCGTGGGGGTGCGTTCTTTGATTTTCCTCAGTACTTCGAGACTGACATCGCCCACTCGCCCCTTAGCCATGCTGAACATGCAGCTGGATCCTCCCCTTTCACCCGTCCACCGCTCCACCCTCTTGGCGTTGTCGAAATATCAAGACAGTGGATACCAATTCTTTCAAGGTGTAGAGGACCTCCTCGTACCAATTCTGTCTCACCACAGCCTGTCTCTCGTTGCACAGAAGTGAAGACATGGCGCTCAGACCCCGGTCTATTTCTCCACTGCCAGCAAATTCACCAACGCGTTCCTCGACGTTCGTCCGCCACCACCAGCCACTATAGCTCCGCAACTCCAGAACTGCAACCGCTCTACGACTCTGACCTCGTCAACTCGAGTACTTACAGTTCAGAAAGCGAGCAAACCCAAGATCCGTGCTTCACCTTCGACCAACTTTGAATGACTTATATCCGCTTTCACCTCAAGTCACCTCAGACAGCGATCACCACTGGCACCTCCTACGCTTATTACGAACGCAAGACACAAGCGATCTCGCAATAGAGTCTCAGCCCCGCTGAACGCGTTTAGCTCGTCGTAGAGCTCCGGTACTTGAAATCGACGCTCTCGAATCGCGCAGGAACGGACCTGCATGCATGTAAACGTGCACAGTCTTCAACAACAATGGCCTGTAGCTGGTTTTTTTTAATCGACCCCACAACACCCAGTACCTCCAAGTCTCTCGCCTCTCCGCCTCCACTGCACCCCGACACGTACCCCTTACGACGTAATACCCAAATCGCATCGGATCCCATCTGAGGAACTCTCGCACACTCTCGACGAGCACCCGGGCCTCCCACCTTCAGCGCCTCGTTTCGGGGGGTTGCATAGAGCGTGAGTATTGAGAGGGGGAGGTATGTAGAGAACTTGCAGGCAATGGAAAGGACGTGGGAGTCAAGAAAGCGAAGCCCAGCAACGAATCAGAGGAGGAGCGCGAGGCAAGGGTGAAGCTTACAGCGAATATGGGCGCTTACGTCTAGTATGTAGACTCTCGTTCTAGTTCTCAGAAAATCCATTTGGATGCCGACAACGTTCTCAAAGGCCAGTACCGCGCAGAATATGGTGAAGCTGAAGTACTCACCCATTTCTAGACATGAACAGCGCGGAAATGCTGTAATCGAGCTATAGATAACCAACACAACGTCAGTAATTTGCCTTCAAGAGCGGATTGAGAACTTACGCTTTCAAAACACCCAGAACCCATTTCTTCGACAAACCACACAACTCGAAATTCTGGCCATGCGTCGCTGAAAGAACAACTTCTTGCGTCGAGGTGGATTGTACTTTCGTTGCTGCATGCAACGATAGGTGCGCTTTTCATTCCTTACAAGAACGGCTCTCCACCCAATGCATTTGACCTCAATCCTCGCTGCTCATCCAGTGTTCGTTCACCATCCGAGTCTGTTCCGTTCCCGAGAACCGCGACAGTGGTGATCGCCACCCCTTCCCAATCGAGAGCTGGAATACCCCCAAGCCCAGAGCGTCGGATGCAAGGTCTGTCTACTATCTACTGCCCTTCACAGATCCTTGTCAATGAATGGCTTTCATTGATACCGGAACTGATAACAGCTGATCACTCTCTTATCACGGAATTGCGATTCCCCAGCAGACCTCGTGTTCCGTGAGCTCCCCCTTTCTCCAGCACTCCCCCCCTTTTTCGTACAACTGATCCGTTGCAGAGGGGGGGCAAGCGACACTTGATCCGTCTCCTAAGCATTCGCGTATCCCAAAATAGGTATGCCTGGTTTCCCCTGAAACACATTCCATGGCTAACTTCCCGCATCTCGTTCCGCTTCTTCAACCGCCCCTAATCCCCTTCCCTAACACGCCCTGTTTCCATTCATCACACGCGTGACGCTTTGGATCTGAACGAAATTGTGCCTGTCGTTCTATGACTTATCAAACACTCTGGCCTCACACTTGTTGGGATCCCGAACCGCATTCGGCTGCCCTCATATATCTCACCAAAGATCTGTCTTTACACCACCTCTTCCACCCTTGCAGGCACCATCATGTCCTGTAACGATCCCCAGCTTGTTCTCTTGACTCTCGACGGCCTGGCCAAGGCTCTCAGCTTGGTCGCTAAGAAAGACATACAAGCGGATGGCATTGTCAGTCTATTCGCAGAAATGCAGATCCCCATGATGGATGCTTCAGACCTTTCCGACACCAACGATATCGCCTACTTGACTGCTCCCCATGGCGGCAATCCAGAGATTGGCCGCTCTTCGTCTGCCCATCCGACCCCGTCCTCGCAAAGCTGCGACCACGCCCATCCCGTACAGCCTAACCCTGCACAGAGGGGATAGGACCGCGTCCTCGATGCGTTATCCTCCTCCCATTTCCGTCAGGCAGATTCTGCAAGGCTCTTTCCAAGCTCTGTCCGTCCGAGCCTGCGATCCTTGCCCGGAGAGAGCCTTGCAGCAGTCTCTTCCGAGCCTGGGGTACGCCGGGGAAGGGAGGTGCCGTTGTTTGTCCCGCTCCAAAACTAAACAAATATCAAGTTCTGTGTTTTCGGCGTTTTGTGTCTATCGTTATTAAGATAGCTGTCACCAAGCCGCAATTCTAATTCTGATATGCCACGCCCTCCCACAGCACTCTCAAGTTTGCGTCTATTGCCCCGTAACTAACCATGGGTCCAGGAAGAGTGGAGTAGAGAAATGGGGTGACCTAAGGTACAGCACTCGTAATTTCACGGGTTGTCACCCACACGACTGACCGAGGCCGTGCAAATAGGCGCCCAGTAGGCTGAGGCAAGTACACCATTCGGGCACAGCTGACAAAAGCGCGTCTCGGCAGGTTGCTTCAGGCTCACATTACCGTATCTCTTACTGAAAATTCTGAAATACATGGCCGAGGTGTGGCTCTCGGTATACGCCGTCGGCGATCCCACTATAGGATATTATTGAGCAGAATCCAACCTAACGGCCACACCGGTGTACTCGGTCGAAAGGAACAGGACAGACCGCTGTTCGAGGCGAAGCAGTGCTTTGACACCGGTTCATGCTCGAGCTCTGAGGAAAGGAGTGGCGGATTGTTTCGCTTCCATATCATCGCCTTCCTCAGAGCGATTTATTCTTGATGCCTCCGTCGTCATCTTGGCGAGCCTCAGGATGGAAATGGGTTCAGGGATTTGTGGGTCCAAGCACCCAGTGCACAAACAAACACCGACCGTTTCGGATAATTCTGACTCGTGTGCTTCTCGAATCCATGACAGCTCCGTGCTGTAGAACTATCCAAGTCTCTTCGTCTGGCCAGAAGGAACTCGAATCTTTGGCACAGCCAAGCAGAGGCAGCACGCAACTTCCTGGTATACGCCCCTGATTCTTAAACGCAATTCCGCAGCTGGAAATAACATTGGTCGCTACTAGTCCAACTTGTAACACGAGGCAACCCAGGTGACCAGTTCGAGGGGTGAAGAGCGGAAGGACTTCGGTGCTAGTTCATATACGACGGACTTACCGCGATCCGCTTTCGAGGCTCGCGTGGCCCCGCATTCATCTGGGAGGGCTCTTCCGAGAGTGAACGTCACGCAAATCGCGATAGTGTTTCTGTATACCCCTCCGCCTGGAGTTGGACGGGGCCGGAGGTTTGCGTAGCACGCGCCATGGTGCCCTGCTGTTACCGCAGCACACCATGGTGTCGCAGCAGGAGGCTATGTCCAAGTCCCCGCAGTTCTCATTCGACGCTCACTCTGCGTTGTAATGTGAGGTGTGCGCAAGCGCCTAGCAAACGCCATGCCGAAGCCACTCGTCATCCGCGCCTGAGACACCTCGGCTGGACTGGGCCTCCTATATTAAAGCCAGCGACATGAGCTTCGATTCAGTATTCCCTAATCTCACACCGCTGACCACTACATCGTAACCAGTCACCACCGCAGCTAACAACCCCAGCCCTCTATCGTCCTTCCTCGCCATGACACATGGAGTCGTAGCAGGTCTTTCGGAGGCGTTTCCTCCCAAAGCCACATTCAAAGTTGAAGACATACCCGATTTGACGGGGAAGGTGATGATAGTCACCGGCGCTAACACTGGTTCGTCGCCCTCGTCGACCGTCCCTCGTATCCTGGCTGATACCCACTTCAGGTGTTGGAAAGGAGACTGCCAAGGTAAGTAGACGGCCACTCTAGTACTCCTTTGCTTCGTATGCCAATATCGACGACAATTTCCTAGGCACTCCTAGCACACAACGCCAAGGTCTACCTCGCCACGCGAAGCCAAGAAAAGGCGGAGAAGGCCATTGAAGACCTCAAGGCTGAACCGGCAAAGAAGGGATCTTCCTCAAGCTCGACCTGGGAGACCTCAAGTCTGTGAAAGCTGCTGCGGAGGAGTTCCTCAGGTGCGCCCATAACCGTTATCTCCCGTTGGCCAAGGCCTCGGGTCCTCTTATCAATCCTCTCAACGTCGATTACGCACCCACAGCAAGGAGCAAGAGCTCCACGTTCTCTTCAACAACGCGTTAGTCCTTTACTCCTTAGAACAAGGGTTTAGCTTACGTCCAACATAGCGGGGTCATGGCACCACCCGTCGACCTCCTCACAACTCAGGACTACGACCTACAGTTTGGCACCAACGTCCTAGGACACTTCCACTTCACTAAGCTCCTTATCCCCGCACTCCTCAATGGAGCCCGATCCAGCCCCGATGGCAAGGCTCGTGTTGTCACCACCTCGTCATCTGCGTCGTATATGGGCAAGTTGGACTTCGACACATTCAAAGATAGTCCCAAGCGAAGGCGGCTGGCGCCTCAGACCTTGTATAACCAGAGTAAACTTGTACGCCTTCTGATCCTAGGCCCATGCGTTGAGTGTTGCGAATACTGACCTAAATTAGGGCAACGTTCTCATCTCGAACGAATTCGCCCGTCGATATGGAGACCAAGGAATTGTGTTCACCTCTCTCAACCCTGGAAACCTTGACTCCGAACTGGGTCGGCACTGGAGCAAGTGGCAAATTGCCTTGATGGTGCGTACCCCTTTGCGCTTCTTCCTTCTCTACTCTCCTTTCGCGATTCCGCACCCGCATTCCTTACGCCCCTTTAACACAACCGTTACGGTACACGCTCAACCACTAACCAACCTCGACATCTAGCGCCGAACTATCCTCTACCCAGTGCCCTACGGCGCACTTACGCAGCTGTACGCGGGCACGACGGCTGAAGGAGCTAATTTGAACGGCGGGGTGCGTTTCTGTTCTTCCTCGTAATATTATATGACGTCGTCCTCACGCTGAAGGTCGTACTAGTGGTTGAGACCGTGGGCTCGCATTGGCGAGAATCCCAATCCGCTAACTCGGGACCAGGCACTTGCGGAGCGCCTGTGGAAGTGGTGCGAGGAGCAGGTAGTGGAAGTTTGATTCTTATTATTCCTAACGTTGCTTTCCTTGGAAAATCCTTGGATGAGTACCTTGACAACGCGCGTTCAAATATGTAATAGCGAAACCGAACGTCAGAAGAATTCTGCATTGACATGCAACTTAAACCAGCTGGTTCTCGTGATCAAGAAACAAGGCGGGACGTTGCCGACGTAACCCTCTGGGCTCAAGGGAGGTCTCGAAGCGAAGCTCTCCCACTCATTCCGTCGAAGGGCCTTGTCGTTCCCAAACGGTACGGCGACACCAGCCTTGCCGTACGCCCAGCTAAGCCCCTTTAGCGGCAGTGCTAGACGAGCCCCGTCACTAATTCGAAACATCCTCACCCAAGGGTCTATGATTTCGAGCCAGCAGAGGCAACTCACTACGACCGAAGTCAAACAGGGACCAGGGTGAGCGGCGTCGACCTCGGACGCTGGTGCTACCCTCAAATCTCTTGTCGACCCAGCACCCTCCTCAAGCCTTTCGGACCGCCCAGGAATGTGCTCCGTTGAGCACTGGCGCTGGCTTCAAGACCGTCATACCCGGCGCTTTCAACCTTGCCACTCTGGGGGGTGGTGGGGACCTAGGTATTGGCCCTTGGGTAGGGTCGGGGAGGATTGCGGTGGAGGCGGCACGCTGCTGTGGGTACGAAGGGGTTTTTTACGGCTATCTGGGCGATGGCGCAGGATTTGTCCAGTTCCACCCCTAGACCTCGCATTCCTGCATCCGTACTGGCGGCAATCCGTTTTCACGCATCCACTATATCACATTGCTATTGTACAACACTTGGTCACAGGTATACACTTTTCGGACAGTAATGATCATCATCCGGTTTCCCCAACCACGCCCCCAATTTAGCGCCCGTGATGACCAGTATGCGGTGACCCGGATGCTCTAGCCTCCGTGTGGATTTTGAAGATTTCCCAAATTTCCTCCCAAGTCCGAACCGTAGGTAAAGTATGCGGGGGAACGTATCCCGATACCGATCATCCGGGATAGGGATGGTTCGTGTGCGGGAGCGGGCGGCATAGTGCTTGGCTACCCCTTGATGCTAATGGGCGCCTATTTCCCGGAACAGCTTCCGCCGTCACATTTGGAATTTTGCACCTTGCCTTCCCCCTTTTCGCCTACACGAGAGTATGAACCCGTGCTTCGCATCCGGGAAGGGCGCAGAACCTCTGGACCTGCGTCCTGCAATGGAAATTTGCTGGCCGTTATAGGATCAGTTTGGGAGGTACGGGAGATCGCATGAGCATAGCTTTGTGCTGTGCAAAGCTTCAAAGCCACATCAAGGGAAACAGCAG
>JANDKE010001893.1:0-12029 GCA_027627275.1 Coprinellus aureogranulatus | reverse complement strand
TGACTTTCTTGGCCACGTCCGAGCGATGCCAACGCACCCGGCGTGTACACGCGTCGAGGTACGAGAGACACAGCTGAGAGTCCGACGAGATCAGGCGCGATCCGAGGTGACAACAGTAGTGGCGAGACGCTGAGGTGTGGGGCTTGTAGGCGTGGCAGACAGAGAAACAGATACTCGGGATGGCCAGCGGCTGCTGACGCGAGCCCCAAGAGCAAGAGAACAGCCTAGAGAAAAGTCCTTGAAACGCCTCTCATCGACGAGGCCGGCGTCTCATCTCACACGAACATCGACTAGGAACCACGCGGAGGAATCCTTTCGCGTGGAAAGGCGTATCGACGTATGTGAGACGCTCAGATACTGGTCAGAGACGAGACGTCGACCCGAAGCGACGATGGTGGTTGTTAGGGAAGAAGAAGTGAGATCGATTATCGATGTCCGAGTCGGGGTTGGAATAGCGACTCGGCGAATGCCGATTGCAATGCTCGCTTTAATACACACCTTCTTGTACGTTCACCGAGGAAGGGTCCTGTGTTTTGAGTGCGAGTGAAGATCATCGATTATCGAATATCGATGTGCGAGGCTCAAGCC
This sequence comes from Coprinellus aureogranulatus, assembly GCA_027627275.1. Lineage (NCBI taxonomy): Eukaryota > Fungi > Basidiomycota > Agaricomycetes > Agaricales > Psathyrellaceae > Coprinellus > Coprinellus aureogranulatus. The sequence goes on along the minus strand of JANDKE010001893.1, from coordinate 11,441 downwards.
GGTTTGGAAACTTGTCGCATCGGAGAATGGCTTGGGTCGTGCCGAAGTAAGTAGCCGCTCTCACCAACAGGTTTCGAGTACGGGCTATTGACTTGGGGAACTAAACCACATTCCGCCGTCCAGCCCCAAAACGCTTTTCACAGATGCGTCGCTAGTTGTAGCATAGCCCGGATCCTAGCCCATTTGAGAGAAGCGTAAGGAAAGCGTGCCCGTCGGTTCGAAGGATGCACTCCCTTTACGCGTACTGAATGGAGAAGTGGTCGGGCTGGAGATTATACGTGGATAGTGGAAGACGAGGTGCCGAAATGATAGCTCGTCGAGAAGTAAGATCTGTCGAAGATAGAGTTCCGAGGAGAACGAAGTACAGCAAGTTATAGAGACCGTAGACGCGAATGTCTAGCAGAGGTTCAAAACGAATATACACTCCATCCAGAAAGAAATACGTCAGAGCCAACGCCCGAAGCCTCACAGACCCATCAACCTGGGAATTCATTGATCATAGCACTGTTCGGAATGATCGTACCTCAAGCTGTGCTTTGAGTCGATCTATCTGTACGTGCGTATCTGATCGACGATAGTAGCCGGGTTGAAGAGAAAGTATGGGTCAAGGGCAACGCATAAGATGGCTGCTGTCGAGAGCGGAGGGCGAAGGACGCGTTGGTTATCGATGAGCATATCGCAGTCTAGGAAGCACCGCTCCGGATCCCTTTGGGCGTTACAGCAGAAGCAGTTCTCTCCGAGAGATGTCGAGTACAGGATCTAGTCCCCTAGACGTAGACCAAGCCACGATCGACACCCCGGTCCAACCAACACCCCACACCTGAAATGAGCTTACGAGGAGAAACGGGTCCCCATCGAAAAGGATCCACTCAAACTCGTACGCGTGTCCAAGGGAGAACGTGGTCGGGCTGAGGGAGGACATGGATGGGTGACATCAAGATCTAGAAAGACAGAGCAGTAGGGTGGGATACCATCGGGCGATGTTGAGACCCCAGAGTGTACACCCAAGATCGCGCTCGCTACATGCTTTCACTCAAGCGGTGCAAAGGCACACGACGTGCACACACGTCGAGGTACGAGAGGCACAGCTAAGGGTCCGACTAGACAAGGCGCGATCCAGATTGACGGCACGACAAAGGGAGAACATAGTCGAGTTCGAGCTCCAGAAGGGATGATCGCAAAAAAGCGATAGAGGGCTGAACGTTGAAGTCCGACCACATGGAGCGTACACCAGGGATGGGGTCTGATCACCTAGACTTGTATGAGCTATGAAAAGGCACAGGACGTGTCCACACGTCGAGGTACGAGAGGCACAGTTGAGGGTCGGAGCTGATCAGGCGCGATCCGACGTGATGACGGCTGTGGTGCGAAGAGGTTGAGATGTCGCTGCTGTAGGCGCGCCGGACAGAGAAGAAGATAGTCTGGCTGATAAGCAGTTGTATATCTCGCATGGTACCAAGAGCAAGTGGTCAGAGTTAGAGAAAAGTCCTGGAAGCGCCTCTAAGCCGGCGTCTCATCCGAATCCACGTAGAACTCAGCGACCATACGGTGAACGCCTTTCAACTTGAAAGACGTGTTGACGTGTATGAGAAGCTATGAGGCTGGTCGGGGATGAGACGTCGACCCGAGGCGACGACGTGGTGGTGGTAAGCGGTGAAGATGCGAGATCGATTATCGATAATCTCGAAGTCGGGGTTTGGAAAGCGATCCGGAGAAAGCCGTTGGGTTGTGCGTACGATGAGACGGGAGGGTGTCGAACGCGTAGGAGATAAGATCGGCTTCTTGGCGCTCGGCGACTCCACCGATGGCTCAGTTGAACACGAAGATCGTCTCCCAGAATCGCTACACCCTCCCCCGCTCTTCCGATATGTGGCCGTACGTACCTTCCATCACCAACTCCTCCAAATGCTACTCCACATTGTCGCTTGACTCTAAGTATTGTAAGGAGCCCGACGTAATCGCAGAGAAGGTATCGACGTGATTGAAAGAGGAGCGACAAAGCCTAGATGTGGTACGAGGAGACCGGATTTCGAACTTGTTGCGGGGCATGATGGCTGCACCAAGCGGGACGAGTTCATCCGTGCGGTGTTTATTCCGCCGGCATACCTCTCCTGTTTGCAAGTACCAGGTACCGTAGTGGTGGGCAGAGGTAGAAGAGTGAGATCGATTGTCGGTGAGAAGGCGGGGTTTGGAAAAGCAGTTCGGGGTTGTCCGAGCTTCTGGGTGTCACGCAATCTCACAAGTTACAACGAAGACCTCAAGCGAATGTGTGCACTGTGCAAGTCGAGCACCCTGGAGGAAGGTCGCAGTGACGTCTGCGTGTGCGTGAGTGCCCATATACAGTTTATGAGATCGGGCTCTCCATTTTCCTAGAGGTGGAGAAAACGTCGACGAGCCTTCGCGTACTAGCGAGCGAGCGAACTGGCGTTTCGGCCCTCTCGTTGGTGACAACGGAGGAAGGGGACTCTAACGTAGAGGCGACGCAAACATTATCCGCCTCTTACCTCCTCTACGTTACCTTCCCTGTATTATCAGATGTGTCAAGTCCGAATAGAACTCGTGTCGTACCAGGAAGGAATTCCAGCGATTACGGTGAGTGGAGGCCCTGTAGCACGTTCGGATGAATGTGAAATGCAAGTGCGAGCCAAGGCTATCCAAGGGAATCGTAAAGACTACTAGTGACCGAACTGCAAAAGAGAAACTGATTTGCCGCGCCACGCAGAACCCCCCCCCACCGGGCGGAATGTTAGTTCAATTGGATGTCATCCAGCGAAGAGCTATCAGAAGACGTCCCTCGAGTATTGGCCGATCCGAATATACTACGGAAGAAAACCAAGTAGAGGTGGAATTTCGTTGGCTACATGGAGTGTTGTGGGCCCGACGTACCCGTGTGCTTGTAATCAATCCTATTCAATTGCACCCATTCCCGTCTGTCAAGTGGGTACTCAGCGTGATTCTAGCAAAGGAATGGTCCTCGTCGTACCGTGTACAGTCGCAGTCGCAGACTGTTCGACCCCGGCGTCGGTGATTACGACCGGGACCGCATTTCTGTCTTTTGAAATCACCTCGAAATATCCGACCACCATCGTCGACTCCTCGCGCCTCGACGACAAGGTAAAGAGCGGGTCTGCACTCATCAACACGCTAACGATGGAGAAGACTTGACCTGAAATCAACGGCTTGTCCCCTCCTACAAACCATTGTTTATGCCTTCGGAGAGCGAGTTCGATATCGATGAGCAAGAGTAGGTTGATGGTGGCAAGGATGCCGAATCCGATAGTGAGTGCGACAGTCGAATATCTTCGCGGGGCGGCCCTGAGGAACGCCATGACTGGAAGGAGGTTGACACCGGCGATTAGGAAAAGTCCGTACACCGCGATCGAGAAGGCGCGCAGAGGGAGTGAGGGAGGTCCGAACTGCTGCACTCCTGCACCCGGAACTGAGGACATGGCTCCCGTTTCGCAGGTAGATTCATGGCCTCCCATGGTCTGAGGGTTGATCCAGGTCCACAGACCGAGGAAAGCCATGCAGCAGAGGTGAAGTCGATATGACACAGCGAGCTTCCAAGCTTTCGCTGCCTCGGCGTCCAAGGGAACTTCAGCCGCGCGTTAGATATATGGCATACCCGTGTCGAGATGGACAATCGCAGCTTACCTGCAGCTCCGAGAGCGACCCCAGACCGTCGGGCCTGGCACCAACTATGCAGCAGAAGGATAGCAGACGCGTTGATATTGGCCATCCAGGTCATCCTGAGCGCCAAAGTAGCGCTCAGGTAGTCCGTCATGCCATTTACTGAGGCTTGGATGATAGAGGGGATGAGGAAACCGATTCCGAGCACGAGGTTGGGCACGGAGAGGGCTTCGATCGAACGTAGATCCCAGTGAGCGATGGCTCTACCATCACGGATCGCCCACACGATGGCAGTAAAGCATACTATGCTTTGCAGGTAGATGCCGAGTCGGATCCCAACCTCTGCTATTTCACGGGTCGCTGGTAGAGAGCAAGTAGTAGACATGATGGTTGGGGAGGACGCAAAGGATAATGGAAGCAGTGTGAAGACTGGTGCGGGGCTATATACCTTTCTGGCACGTCTGCACGTCACGGTTGCAGCCGCATTATTAGCTAATGACCCTGAGGTTAAAAAGCTGTAGAATGTACTGTGTACAGCGTTGTGAACAGCAGTTTGCGTGTTGACACTCCGCTACGACGGGAAGAGCCATCGTTGAATTGAAGTGCGAAAAATATATACTAGCTCAGTTTCCCTGCCTAGACCTTCCTCTGGCGCCTCAGAGTACAGAGCTATAGATTCGCGGATCTCAAGCCTCATTCCAATTTCCCTAACTTTTCTTCAGGTGCGATCTGGCCAGCGCAGGTTACGCAGGGGGAGTTGATTTTCACTGCAGCGCCGCTTGGAAGCTCAGAGAATTCTGATCTGGTATCCGGCCCATCGTCGTGGTCTCCCGAAAGCTTCCAGGTACACTCCCGAGCAATGTCGGTCACCGGTCACCAGGTAGGCCAACCTTCGAGGACCTTCGCTTATGATTGGCTGTATGATAGGATTCCTCAAAATAAACTTTCGTGCGGGAGTGTCAGCAATGATAGAAATTTCTGTGAAAGAATCGACGCTCGAATTCGCCGGCGACTCGGATGTACCTTGCCAACCTTGCTTAGGAGCATCAATACCATAGATGTCAAAAGAATTTCGTTCAGGCTCTTGTTCAACGCCGATTGGCAGGTTGGGGGGAGGGCGACGACGTTTTAGCAACCCGCGGAACATCCGCCAAGATCGAGAGAAAAAGCCTTCCCTCCGCTGCTGTGCTAGGACCCCCAATTCGGTGCGGCGTTCACAGGAAGGGAGAACTCAGTCACAGCTCCAGGTGAGCGCCGTGCCTGTGGCGGCTGTACATTTGAGGTTCGGCGGACTGGAGTTAGTGGTTACACGTATAGAAACTGTAGAGAGGCTGCCATCGTAAAGCATGAGCGATGACGCGGGGTTTGGGTCGGGGGATTTCAGCTAGGGTATATCACAAGGAGCAGGCAGATAGCATCGCCGTGCAGCAGTCGAGAGTGGAAGCGTGGTGAAGGTACCGGAGAGAGAATCTGGTTTGACTCTGTTGTCTGTGTGACTGACTCGGAGGAGATAAGATAAGATCATCTGATGATGTTATCTTCTCGGATTCAAGTTTTCGCAATATTTTGCTCTTCCCTTTCTCCCTCTCCCATGGTTCCCTTTCGTCCATCTGACGGTGCTATTTCACTCAAGGAAGGTCTATGAGCGGAGTGTTCTTGGATTTTGTCGCAAGAATTCTTGACGTGTTTTCGCCTCGCGAATAGAAGCAGTGACAAATACACCGTATTCGAACAGACGGGGTGCTGCTCGTTGAAAACGGAAGGTCATACATATAGGTCGGTGTTTCTAGTAAGTGAAGCCGTGTCCACGGCAAAAGGAGGGGAACCACTGGGGCATGTTCTAAAGGCTGTCAAAGGTAGGTGTATCCGTAAGCCGAAGAATAACGACGGGCTCATTCGCCACCATAGCATACGAGGGTGGATAGGGGGAAGTAGGGTACAGGAGGCCAGTGGAAACGCGGAACGAAGAAACGTTTGAAACGCAAGGCGTGCAGTCCATAATTTGCAGCACCTAAGCCATCTCTGGATTCGACATTTCCAACAGGAAGAAGGCTCTTACAATCAACCACGCAAACCGGCCAACGTTTCTCCACGGACCCCGCCCCATCCAAGCCCTTCAGCCCCCTAGTACCCATCTCCAGGCCTACGCAACATCCCACCCATGATCGTAGTCTCCCTTCGCCTCAACGCGCGAGGATCCGCAGGGATTGGTGCAGCGGCATTATCCTCAACCTCCGTCTCGATATCCGAGTCGAATTCTGTTGCGGAGTAGTCGGAGCCGTTCCCCTGATCGTCGTCGTCAGAGTCGTCGTCGAAGTTGGAGGGCTCCGAGTCGTAATCGAGAGTGCTAGCGACGGGGAGGCCGTCGGTGGCAGCACTCGCTTCGGTTCCGTCTTCGTTGACTGCCGAACTGGATTGCTCAATGGTCGTGCTTGGCTGGTGACGGTTCTCGCCGGATTCGACTGCTTCATATATTGATTGGTTGTTATTGTCAGCTTGGGACGCTGAGGTACCTGGTGTAATCTCATGAGCTACTTGTGCGTTTCGAGTGAGGATAACCCGATTGGTATGTGTAACGGAAGTGTGAGCGACATACCAGTGTTGGCCGCAGGCTCTCTCTCCTTGGATCCTTGGTCCCCGTTCCCGTCGCCGTTCTCAGCGGAGATCTCTTTGGCGTTATCCTCCACTATCTTGGACACCTCTCCGTCGACGGTTTCGCTAACCTTCTCCTCGCCAATATCAACCGTGCTCTTTAGTCCATGGATCCTGGACGCCCTCCTCGTTGGTCGTCGCCCCCCATCTTTTGTATCTTCTCCCTCATCGTACTCTCATCGGCATCCTCACCCTCATTCTCACGAACTTTGTCCATGGTGGTGGAAGGCTCAGCTGTGTAGGCCAACTGAGGCGAGATGTTGGTGTCGAGGCTCGCCAATGGAGTTCCTCGCGCCTTCTTGGAGTCATTGTCTTTGTCGCTGACTGCGTTGTTCTTTGCTTCGAGTTGGCTATCACCGGCGTCGCTAGGGCCGGTAACGGGAGGCTGGTTCTCGCGTTCCATGGCTCTGTTTTCGAAGTCAGTCCCTAAAGCATAGCAGAACGAACGCCGGATGCGCACCAAAGGCACTCTTGTACTCTCACTATACGCGTCTCTATCACTGCTACAATCGACAGGCGAAGTATGCCACTGAAGGACGACAGGAGACGAGTGGCTCGACCGTCTAGAAGAGAGCTTTGACCGAGACGTGGTGGAACGGAGGAAAGGACGATTTGATGGGTTTCCAGCCTTTTGTCCCTCGGCCACTGCTTTGTTCCAGTCCTTATCGATGGTCCCACGGAACCCGCATTGCTTGTCCGTGGGCAAGAGTACCATGAACCGTGATGGGTGGTGGATCGGCGGTATGCCAGTTGCCCTTCAGGACGGGAGACCATGGTTCACGTGAGGACACCGGGTGGCGGTCGCCTCATTCCCTGGGCTCTCCTTGAGTTACATCGTACCAGGGACAAATGTACACTATCAATGGCGACGATGGCGGAGACTCGATCTCCTCGCCGTCTCAAGAAAATGCTCAATCGACAAGGCTGAAACTGTGGACATGAGCAACCAGGAAATAGCAATGGTTGCGCGATGGCGGCTCAGCGCTCAACAATGATTACGGCGTTCGCATGCTGCATGTCCATACAACTGAGAGGTCGAGGTCATAATACAGTCTGTGAGCCTATTCCCTGTGGTATAACCAAGAAGCACAAGGCTCCTGTATAAATATCACCTCCTTAACGCCCAGCAACGAGACCAGTGCTCATATACTGCTCCGCCTCTCCTAGGTACTCGAAACGCTGTTCCTGATCAGAGCCTCTGCGGCTTCCGACCGCGGTTCGATCCGGGCCTCGAAAGGCAGTGGATGAATGAGCAAGCCAGAAGTATACTTCCCAAAGTCAGAGTCTCCGTTCTTCCCATCCGATCCTGCCCTGCTGATATGGAACACCGACAAAACCGACGCAACGATAAGCCAGATGCTCTCCATAGCAATGTGCAACCCAGGGCATATTCTCCTCCCAAATCCAAACGCCTCGTACCCCATCGGAGCATCTTCCCTAATCTCAGTTTGAGTGGGGTTGAGGAACCTCGATGGATCGAAGAGGTGTGTATTTGGTCCGTAAATGAGCGGGTCGTGGGCAATGGCGTAAACGTTGGGTATGACCATCGCACCCTTTGGAATGCGGTAGGATTTGTAGACGTCATCTTGAGTCACGGCGTGAGGAACAGCGATCGGTACGACTGGCCTCCAGCGCAGAACTTCCCTGACGATAGCTTCGATGTATGGAAGCTGTTTATGATCAGATAACTCTGGCAGGCGCCCTCGTTCAGTGATGATTTTGTCCACAGCAGCGTGTCCTTTCGCCTGGATATCGGGGTTTTGTGCCATGGCTAGGAAGAATGTATTGATCGACGACACGCGGTCGTACAGCAGTGAGACTGTGATGAGGAGACACATGAGAAACACGAGAATGATTACTGACGGTGTCTGAACCAGCCACATGAAAAGCAGTTGCGTAGAGTGTCGTGTATCACTTTTCTTCTTCTCCTGGAAATGTTCATCATCCTGGTCGAGCTCACGAAGCAATGCTGCTGCGGCAGATTCTCTCGCGGTCCCTTCCCTCTGTTGGCCGAATAGGAATGTCACTTCCCAAAATGAACGATCGTTAGGCGATTACTCACCATGGCTTCTTCGACGTATTTTAAGGGCTCTCTGGCTATCGCGAGCACATCTGGTCGCCATGCAGCCGCGTGTTGTTTGAAGGTAGCACCAGGGAACCACGATGGCAGAATCTTGAGGCTGGGGATAAAGTCAACAATATAGGAAGAGCCCGAGCCCGCGGCAGCCATCGCTGACATTCCTTTCTCTGCTTGCGTGATGTATGTGTCGTCTTGAGATGTCACTTCGAGTCCGTAGGTGATGTCGAGGATGAAAGAGCCCGCCAGTCTGGCGGTGAGGAATGTTTTAGACCGAATTTCGGTGGCATGGGTGGGTACTCACAGTCTTGAATGCTGACGGAAGTTCCGAGGGTCATCAAGAACGTGAAGGAGAAATTTACTGGTTGCTCTTGCGAGGGCCGGCTGGTATTTCTTGGCGTTGCTGAGACCGACAGCCCGGATGAAAAGCTTGCGTCTCTCTGAAGTGCCGGTCAGTAATCCACGCTCGTTCGTCGGTTGTCAGTATTGTTGAATCTCCCTCACCTCTCCATCCCTCTCCGTAAGGTTTGAATGCAAAGTTCCAGTCAAAGCCAATGCTGATGAATACGTTAGGGTTAGGAACGGTCGTTCAGGGGAGACTGACAGGTCGTTCATCATAGGCATGTTCGGTCTGGAAGAGTAAATTGCGGAGCGCTTCTCCAGGAGCTCTCTACACGCTGCTAGAGAGTTAAGCACCACGATGTCCGTTCCAAGTATGTTCAAGTATATCACATCTGAGCCTATTGTAACAAATGAGCCTCGACAAAGCACACAAAAGGGTTTGGGGGCTAACCGTACTGGTCAGACCACTCCTTATACTTCCACCAAAATTCCTCAGCGGGTACGTCAAAGGCGTTACCCACAATCGGTAGCCCAGGAGGCCCAGGAGGCAGAGGGAGCCTCCCCTTCGATTTGGACAGGATACTTTTATTGGCCAGTACTGCTGCTGCGCCGGCCATCGCGAGAGCAGCAAATGCGGCAATGTTCTGCATCACAATGCCCGGGATAGATGCCATGCTTTGGGGAAGGGTCGGAATGGATCCAATGAAAACGGGCCCAGCTGCATTCATATGCAATATATACCCCATACCGTCAGGAATCTTCCTAAGGGGATTTCGCCCAATGCAGTTCCTTTATATCCATACATAGACATAAGCTAGAGGCAGGTCTGAACCCTAAACACTTCTCCATGGGTTAGACGTACATCGAACCTGGTGAAGGGGTCTGAGTGTGGTGATAGCTCGCACCCAGGCCTGCTCTCAACACTGGCCGGGCTTCCCAAGGGCGTTCGGCCCGGAACGTCCATTTTCGAGTGAAGCTTTCGAATTCGCCTACCATCGCCAGGAGAAAGGCGCGAAACGTTGCAGGATGGGGTGTTGGATGATGGCGGTCCACGTCCTAGTTGCGGTGATACCCCATGCCACGCCTCAAACACGCGCCGCTGACGCGGGGATCGCTGTCAAAGCTGTTGCGGGAGAGCGATCAAGAGGTGGCAGATCGTTGGATCTTGGAAATGTTCTCACGTTGACCCCCCCTGGGGGGGACCCCTAAATGGGGAATATATGATGTAGTTGTTTGGCAGGGCCCTTAGCTCGCCGCCTTTGAGGTGCGACTCGGCATGCTGAGCGTCACAGCCTAACAGGGCGTTGAATAACGCGTGCCCACTTCAAGCTTGGGATGCTGAGCCTCTAAATTTTGCCAAGATGCCTCTCTGTAGCCAGTAGTGTAGCAAAATTGCCAATTGCATGTACCAGCTCCGTTTCAAAAGGTGCAACGACACTCGCCTGCCCAGCAAGGACTAACGACCCGACGAGAGTGCGAGTTGCCAATAACACGGGACACTGGCAAGGCTCCTTCTCGGAAAACCCATGCAAGTATTTTATGCCACTCAGGGCACTGACAAAGCACCTCCATCGCCCGCGTATCCGTATGCAACACTATATTCAATTATGGCCCCTTCAGAGTGACTCTTTCCAGTGTACGTAGCCCAGTGACGCTGGCAACGTGACTACCTTAGTGTACGCGTGCCGTAAACATAGTATAGAGTAAATTTCAACAGAAATATGTTCCATTGTCGTATTGAGAAGTTTGTCGATGCGCATTCGGGTTGGACATCGAAGGAGGGCGTCGATGCGGAAGTTGAACTCCTGGTGCTGCCGACTGCAAGCCGTCTCTCGGAAACTCCCTTGGTGGCATCAGCTCGGTGGAATTGCTCGTGAGACTATTTCCAAGATCCTACGATCTGCCACCTCTTGAGAGCGATGGGATAAGGTAGAAGCAACGGGGGCGATGATGAATCGAATCAGTTGAACACGAGAAGAAGCAGAGTCTATTCTCATATGCTAACGACTATATGTTGGATTGTACAAAGTAAGAGTACACAGGAAAGTGGGGGACTGGACGCTGACGAATATTTCAACAATACCAAAGACACAGACGGATCAAACCCAACAAGATGTCTACAACCTAGTTCCTTTGCGCAGGCGCGCTGTACTCATGAACATTCTGAACCTTCACCCCTTTCCCAACAATCGGGGCGCCCAACATCCCAATCGCAGACCCTGTATCCACTGGTTTCGGAGTCTTATTCCCCGTGAACTCCTCCCCTCCTCCCATATCCGACGTCGTGGACCCGCAAACGGACTGAACACTGACATCGGATTCTGCCCTCGACAAACCTCCGTGCGGTCCAGGAGCGGAGGCAGGGACTGCGAGGTTCTCCGCGTTTACTGGAGGCCCGAGTGGGGCGGGAACTTGGACTGGGCCTCGAGGCTCCATATGCGGCACACGCTTGAAGGTGTTCGTGCTCGTCTCAATGCCCTTCTTACCTGTACAAACCCCAGTCAGCGCGTATACCGAGCACAACGGGAAACAGTACGCACCAGCTTCTCTAGCCTCACGAATCCGATCATCCACCATCCTCTCCTGCACCATCTTATTCATACCTTCAGACGTCGGGTAGCCTGGAAGCACCCCTCCCTCTCCAGGCTGCATACTGAACTTCACTCCCCCGAAACCCGTCAACGTCTCCATACCCTTTGGCGGCCTCAACGTACCCAACTCCCCCACATCCCCAAGCGTA
>JANDKE010001892.1:0-12033 GCA_027627275.1 Coprinellus aureogranulatus | reverse complement strand
GCTACTGGTGCGGTCTGCTTGTCCGGGTGGTGTTGGAAAGGGCCCTGTGATAGGCCGCCTTTATTTCCTGGGTGCTCGCATTTTGAGGAATAGAGAGCACTTGGGAGTAGTCAGGGGTGTCGGTCTGGGACGTCCAGCTTCGTCAACAGGGGAGATCTCTCTATGTCTCTTCTGCTGACATGATTGGCGTCCTCGTTGTGTTCCTCTCAATGGTGGGAGGTTCGTGGTTGGCGACTTTGGCGATACCACAGCGAATCCAACTGAACACTGTCACACAATCGCCACTCCTTGATACCTTTGTGAACAAGAAGAGGGCGGTGGAGATGGAGCTGAGGGAGGAGAGGGAAGCCCATGTTCAGTCTGCGCAGGCTACGTACATCCCGTATTTCATTGCTGGCAATATCTGTCTTGGTGAGTGTTTGTGTAGTCTATGAGGTGTCAGCTGTTGACTGTGACCGATATCTAGGCATTTGGTCGCTCCTCCTCTCCTTGTCAATCTCATCATCCAGAACTATCTCGTCTTCATCACTTTACACAACTGGAGACGCCCTGAGCTGGGGGTGAGCCAGGAGACTTGGCATATGCACATCCTTTCAAAGGGTAATGTGGCGCTTGCAGTCCTTGCACTTTGGATGAATTCGGGTCTTCTTGAGGTGCGTGTTCCAAGGGTGGCGATGATGGTCCTCAAAGCTCACCCTCCTGTTCTCAGAAAACAGTGGCACTGATGTTCCCCAAAATGCTGAACAATGGAACAATATTCGTTCTCATGGTCTATCCTCGATGACGCGCTATGCTATTCCACTCTGTATAGTCTGAAGACATCATCCACCTTCAGGCTGTCGGTGGAGGTCCCGACCCAATACTTGGGCTGTTCCTATTCCTACTATACGATCTCATCGTCCTTGCCTATGGAACCGGTGCTGTCAAGGAATGGCAATCAGCCTTCCAGTATACGGGGCTTGTCGTCGCTTCCATACTCGCTTGGGACCTCTCAAATGCCGTGCTCAACCCATTGGGCGCCAGTATCAAAGAGGCCGAGGGAGAGATAATTTTGGATACCACGAGCAACTAGCCGTAGGTAGGCATGTTTATGGTCGCGGGCGTCAGATGTGGTGCCTGACAAGGGAAGGAGCATCGACGCACTGCAGACTGCAGTATAAATAGTCCATGTATGATGTCATGTTCCCCTTTCCCTGCTGTGTTATATACCCTGTCACCTCCACGAGGTTTAACGTTCTACGATGTGCCATATGTTCGAGCTATCAAGTCGTTTCTTAGACGAAACGACGAGCGCTTTGCGTGTCAGAGCCAGCGTCTCATACTTGGTATTCGAGCACCAGGGGGGGCCTACGTATCTGCGGGTGACGCCTGGGTGACGTCGCAGTCCCTATGCCAAGGGAATCGAGGTGATGACACCGAAAGTCGTTGGGGTGCGTGCTCTGGCACCTGGGATGCCTTCACAACGCCGAGTTTCGATATTCGAACACCCGGGATGCAAAGAAACGTTTCCAAATCGTATTGGAGGGTTCTAAAGGAAGGGGGAGTGCGTTTCGAACCTCGAACACGCAAGGGAATGGGAAAGGGAGGGGTATGGTGATGCTTTGCGATTTCGGTCAATATTCGAGCGGTCGAGGCGGAAAGGGATAGCTGCCTTACTGGGGCGTTTAGGGGAGCTCTTGGCGATTCGAACGAGACCCCGTACGTCTTAAACGCGCAAGAAACGCGTTCAAAACACGAAGATGTACCCGGGGCACTCTGTAACTGCTCTGGAGTCAAATGGTGTTTGGTTAGTATCTATTTTTCAAGTATCGGACCACAGAAACTCACTCACAGGCTATAGAACAGTCTTCTAAGGGTGTGAGACGCACTGTACCGCGGCTCAAACACGCCTTGAGGCTGGTACTTGTGTGACTGCAGGGTGCTGTGGAGGGACTGAATGCCATTATGTATAAGTACAGTAGCTAAGAATTACAGAGTATGGCTAGTAAAGGACGACACATACCACTCAGAAACTATATTTATATTGCTACTTGAAAGGCGCTGGGGCCTAAAGGGTGGACGAGCGCAAGGGAGAGGATGAAAGAGCACAGCGCCGGGTCCTGGGCGCTTGAACACGCCAATTTCGGCGGTCGCGATCGGTCCGATTAGACCCCGTGATCAGTTTTAAACTCAGCTCAGTAGCACGCAGTAGCGACCCACTGCCACCGTTAGCTAGCCAATTCGCAGCCATACACCCCCACTCAATTGAGCATCAATTATCGTTTATGCTTCAGTGCAATACATCCCAACCTTTTACCCACCCGACGTGATTGAGAACACTACCGGACAGCTGCAGCCTGCCCAAGGTATCAGTCCACTCTTACTTGTGCTGACGGAAATTGGCTGCATCCTGACCATAGCCGACTATGCCTTTGACTACCTAGAGCGTTGCGCCGGATCACTTGAGCGAGGATCGATAGAACTATAACTCTCTAGCCTCGTAGGTTTGCTTGGGATCGCGCAGGGCATTCCTGGACCTGCGAACGTGAGCCAAGGTACGTCTATCTTCTGATTCGTATTGATCGGCGATTACGCTAAAGGAAAGATAGCGCATGCGCCTCCAGCTTGATCCATAATGTATAAGCTCTCGTTCGATCCAAGCGTCTCACCAGCTGAGGGACCTGAAATGGAAACTCCGGTGCTTGAGCAATCACAGTTCGCTTGGTTGAAAGCCCATATCTACTACTTGGACTGGTGAAATTTTTGCTCACTCTTCCTCACGGTCCAGAGGAACCCTTGCCGTCCTCCCTGGACCCACCATCGTCTTTCGCGATGGCGGACTGGATACAGCCCACCGTGAAAGCGACACTGCTCCTCTTATCAGTCATTTGCACTCACCTTTCGCTATCACCCCCGCATCCACCCTCGCAAAAAGAAGAACGTTACCGAAGAAAGGAGAACCCTGGCATTGACACTGTATTTGAGGAAGTCGTACGGCATGTAGACTCGAAGCCAGTCTGCCGAGGGTGCGTTGAGTGAGGGGTATTAGCACCCAAGGAGACTGGTAGGGCTTCGGGGGGTGATGGGTGATGTCAGATTCGACTCCGCTTGCACCAAACGGGGATTGCTCCGCTGGCTTTCCTTTTGCGCGACCACGACGCGTCTCGCCATTTCCGACGCGTCTGGGTGTTCATTCCTTCCCTTCTCACCTCTATTATACGACGATTGTAGTTCATATCACGCACAATGGCCAAGGAAACGTCAAAAAGCCCCCTCGCGACCCGTTCAAGCCCTATGACCCGAATAACAAGAGGAGAGCACCGTTGAAGGCGCGTGTAGTCACCGAGGAAGAAGCAGCGAAAAATAAAGCAGAACATGAGGAGAGAGTGAAGCAGGCAAAGGCGGCAAAAGAGAAGGCTGAGAAGGAGAAGGCTCGGGCAGAGAAAGAGGCGCGGGATAAGTGGTTGACAGGAACCTTTGATAAGCTGAAGGGCGATGAAGGTGAGCGCCCTGTCTGCTACCGAAGGCCTGTCCTGACTTCCACCAGAATACGGAACGTTATTCCAGTTCATGAAGGATATATTTACGACCAAGGACCAGCATCTTTCGTCGCAGGTCTCGAAAATGGTTGGCAACCACGCAACAGAGCTCCTGAGTTTCATCAAGGATCGGGACGGCACAGGGAAGACCACGACATGGATTAAGACGAATTTCGCCGAGGTCCTGGCGAGAGAGATGGAGCAGGTCGTCGAGTACTTGCGCCCAAAGCGTAAGGGCGAGGTATCAGAGGTCCTCGAAAAGTTCTCGCTCGTCAACCTCTTGCTCGAGGCCGACATTCTTGCACCGAACCTCCGTGAACTCGTTTCGGAACTGCTTGGACATGAACCCGGACAAGAGACGAAGAAGGACAAGGATGTTGTACCCACCACAGCAGCAACTGTCAACAATGCTGTCGATTCCGATGCTGAGTCGGACAGTTCGGATGACGAGTGCGACTACGGTGAGGATAACGCACTCGACAAGACGGCTGACATGGGTATCAACGACTTGACTGTGGACGATGATGATTTTCCAGGTGGAGAGGAAGTTGTAGATATTGTCAAGGGTGTTCTACAACGTATACCTGATATGTAGTAGCTATCCTGAGCCTTTACTCAATCTAGAGCTCCTTCGCACACCCTCAGCCTGCCCTCGAGCTCTACCCCTACCACGACTCCGAGCGCGAACAGGACTTGTTGTGCCTCTTGTTGGAGCAGAAGAGCCCCGTGCTCTACCTCGACCTCTTGCGCTTGTGGATGGTCCAGGATCCCCGCGAGTGTCTGGAGATACTGACCGTGGACGCCGCCGGGTTCCATAGAAGCGATCTGGGGGAATTTCAGCAGGTGGTTGTGAACGAAGCTCTGCCTGCTGTTGTACTTCGTCATCGTAGTCGTGGTAGATTTCGGCGAGCTTTCGAATCATAGCTGAACCCCGTTCATTGAGCTTGCCTGCCTTGTCAAAGCCCAGGTGCCATCGGACATTCCTGCGTAAGTCTTCCTCCGTCTCGATGCGTATACCACACGATATCACCCTCTCAATCACATCGTCACCCAGCACCATTGACGATGGCAACACCACGAGACTCTCCCGACTGCCAGCACCATACACCATCTCAAACAGCTCGCTGTCTCGCCACGCTCGAAGCTCCTTCCCGAGTTTCTCTGATAAAGCCTCAGGGAGGACGCGCTTGCGACCGCGTTTGAGACCAGGAGGCTTCGAGACCTTGACCTTGGGTATCGGAAAGTCGTAAGGTTGACATACGTCGCAGCACCGAAGGCCTGCTCGTCCCTTGAAAAGAGTTGTCTCGCCAAACGTGAGTTGACCTGACACAAATCAGTGGAAGAGACAACCAACTGAATAGATAAGCTTGTACTCACGTTTGCGACTATTCCCAAAGAATTCATTCCATACACCACGACGACAGCGCTTCCCTGCGACGTAAAGCGACAAGTACCTCGCCTCCCGGCTGTTGTACTCTTCCTTTGTGCGAAGGCGACGTCTAGAAGGTGCGGTCGTCTCTGAGACCTCGTTCTCGTCCTCCACTTCATGCGCAACTCGTACACCAGCTTCCTCGGTCACTGCGATGTCCTCTCCCTGCCGCATCTCAGTGCCCTGTTCCTCCTCCATAACGACATCCTCATCGTTGTGGTTCTCGGCCTCGTGAGTGAGCTCAACATCGAGAATCGCATTGTCAACGTCCACCTCCAATTCCTTCAAGCTCTTCTTCAGAACAGAGGAAGAAACAAATAGAATTGCATCTCCGTCTTTGTCCATATCTCGAGCGGCGCGCCCAGCACGCTGAGCGAGTGCACAGAAAGACGGAGGTAAATCCCAAAGAATAACACGTTCGAGATTACGAAAGTCACAGCCCTGGAAAGAGGAAGGTGAGCTCAGTGTGAACCGAAGTGAAGGAATAGTGGACACAAACCATTCCCAACGCGTCTGTGCAGAATACGAGACGTACTCGGCCGTTCCGAATGCCCTCTTCGATTTCCCTCTTCCTCTTTGAGCCGACCTTGGCGTGATAGAAGACGATGAACTCGGAGGGATCGCCGAGAATACCAGCCTCTTTGGCCCATTCACGTGCCTTATCCGCTGCATCCTCGCACGTCAAGCGCTGGTTACAATAGATAGCCGCTTGAGGGATATCGGAAGGGGAGACAGCGTCCTCAGGAATGAGAAAACGTAGATCCCCCTTCGACTCCTCGGAATGCTTCTTGACCTTGACCGAGAGAGCTACGTTTGGTCGGTCGTTTGACAAGCTGACAACACGAGCATCTTCCGAGAGTCGTAACTTGACCCGGATGTCGTCGAGAACATGGGAAGGTAGAGTCGCTGAGGCGACGAGAAACGGGATGTGTGAAGGGAGACGACCTCGAAGAACCCCAAGAGCAGCGTAGTCGGGTCGGAAGCTGCCACCCCACAGGCTGATACAATGGGCTTCGTCGATGCAGACCGAACGGAGGCGACGTGTAAACTCAGCCTGGCTGAGGACACCACGGCTGAATTGAGGTGAGACGACAATCTCAGGCGAGACGATGACCATTCGATACTGTCCTTCGACGATAGCCTAGGAAGAATGAGCTGGAACGATCCTGTGAGATAACGAGACACGCACCTTGAACATAGCATCGCGACCCACGCTCTCAATGGTCTCCGAACAGACTGCGATCGTGCTGAGCGGCGCACTTGACGCCTGATTTCAATTAGTCCTAAACGCACCCAGTCAAAGTGGACAGGAAAGACATACCTGATCAATTATCAACACAGTCAAGGGGCATACGACGAGATTGACATCGGAGTCGTTGACAAGAAGCGGAAGCTGGAAAGTCAATGACTTCCCATTTCCAGTCCCGACATCAACGATCACATCGTCCCCAGCCAGGATTCCAAGCGCCGAGTCAATCTGCCAGGTCAAGGGCTTCTTCTTGAGTATCTTCTCGGATGGTTCTGAAAGATCTAGCTCGTCGAGCTCATCCTGTGTATACTGGTGAACTCGGGAGGGTTTTGGGACTGCAGGGACAGGTGTTTGGTATATTCGAACTACTGAGACACTCTACACTGGCTGATAGCATGTTGCGGATGTCTAGGGGGTCGTACATCGCTCCCAACCGACGCAGTTGTCTCATTGTACTACTCCTCAATGCCCCTATCCCGCTCGCTTAAGCGCACATCAACCGTCGGGGCTGCGTCCGTATATGGTCGAACCGGACTTTGAACTGACATCACAGAAAACCCCCCGAAGTCCTACCAGCCGTTATTGTGACCAATTCCTGGGCACATCCATAACGGCTGGTTTCGAGCCTATACGGCATGTTGTATTCTGCCATAAGGTGTGTATCCGGCCTCTTCTCTTCTATGTCCCTGCGGTGCTTACGCTTGATAAAGATGATGATATGCGTTGCACTATCCACTGAGCTATCGGTAATGGCGCTATACTATCTTCTCCGCAATACTCCTCTCGGTTCGTACGAATATTTGTACGAGCTTGTCAAGGCAACCCCGTCAGGAGGCGCACCACTATGGATGACCAGGTGTTCGCCGTCCATCCTCTTCGGCACAATGCTGGTCATACTTGGTTCTCTCCTAAGGTTATGGTGCGCCTTGGCATGCTACTACTTATTTCAACGATGTACTGAAGAACGAATAGGTGCTTCAGGATGCTCGGTCGCCTGTTCACATTCGAGCTTTCGATCCGCCACAAACACAAGCTCGTCACGACAGGCCCGTACGCCTGGCTCCGACACCCGGCCTACTTGGGTGGCCAAGCCAGTATCATTGGGATTTCAATCGTCTTTTTCTCCCCAAATGAGACCTGGGTTAACGCCTACGCTATATCGACTTGGCCTGGAATGGTGTTGTCAGCGCTTTGGTGCGCTATGATCGCTGTGACAGCCAGAGCTACGGGTTTAAGGGTGGCTGCAGAGGATAAGGTGTTGAAAGAGACGTTTGGGCAGGAGTGGGAGGCATATAGATTGAGAGTGCCTTCGGCGATTGTACCATGTGTGTACTGAACTCAGTTGACGCGAGACAATGAATCGCTTTGACGTGGTACGGTTTACGGGCTCTAAAATTCTGATCTTTGCTGAGTAAACCCCCTTTCAGTAGAGCAGTCCACGTGCGACTACGTCGCAGATCGCCGCGAGGGCGGATTCCTAATTNNNTCGNTNNAGNNNNCNNANNNNACTNTCNNTCGANNCNNNGNCGNANGTANCNGNNNNTCGGNNCGATNNNNAGACNTGGAAGGTTACGATGTTGTGGATTCACCGATCATCGAATCGCGGACCGCCATGGGACCCGTTCGATCGACGATAGGGAGGCGCGGTTACTCGAGAGCCCCAAAGGCGATGCCCGAGCTTGTTNAAGTCGCNCCGGTCTCTGAAAAGTTCATTTGCAGCCTCCCTCGACACTTCGTCGGTGTCGAAGCTTCACCGGCGATGTTCCGCCTCTTACTCTCATCCCACCCAGCACGCATCCCCAACTGGAACGTCATCCATAGAACATCAACAGTCTCTTCCTGATCTTGGCTCGCATTACTGGCANTTCCATATATATAGGCTCGTAGGTGGGAGGGTACCTACTCATTTCGGAGAACCACCAAAAGCAACCGTCGCCTTTACAGCCCTCCCATACCCTGTTCACTGGCACNATGGGTGTCCTCACACAGCCCGCAATGAAGTCGCTTATGCTCATCTTGTCGTCTATCGGTGTCCATCTCTCGCTTTCTCCACCAAACCCGCCTCCGCATAAGGACGAANCCTACCTCCAAAAGGANAGCGTTGACAGCAATAGTCTCTTCGAGGNGTTTGCNAGNCGCTTCGCGTCTCTTTCTAAGGNGCGTGTGTGNCGCTTCCNCTTCNCTCACTGNGTNCCTNATCGACAGATGTAGGTNTCAACCTGCGCTGCCATNAACATCGAACTTTTGGAAACCGCGCTCTACCATCATCTTCGCGATGCACCTCCCAAGCACNACCGACTGATGCGTGCAGCAGGNNTNTATAGAGGCACCTCACAAGNAGAGCCATTGTGGGCTACCANATGCTCGCCANTTATNGTCTGTGGGACGATGCTGATTGTANTTGGGGCNCTTCTNAGNTTATGGTATGTCTCCGTGGCTTGNTNGTGCCNANCNCACCGTTTANCCAGTTGTCAGGTGCTTCCGAACCCTGGGGCGCTTCTTCACNTTNGANCTCTCTATCANAAATAAGCATAGGCTCATCANGACAGGCCCATACGCTTNGANTCGTCATCCNTCTTACTTGGGTGCGCTAGCTACCNTCATCGGGGCAACACTCATATTTCTTCCTCCGAACGCGACTTGGATCAACGCGTGNGGAACTTCGACCTGGCNTGGAATGCTGCTCTTCGTACTTTGGTGTNNGATNAACATGGCTATCNTTAGGGGACTGTGCNTAAGGGTGGCNNTGGAAGATCGGGTTTTACGGGAGACTTTTGGAGAAGANTGGGAGGAGTATCGGAANAGAGTTCCNTGGGCAATTGTGNTGTGGGTGTATTGAGCCTCATTGGTCAATNTAAGGGGCGNCACTNAGNNCAGNTGNACGATCTTTGGCAGTAGTGGTNCACATCAGGNAAGTCGATANGAGCNTGAGGGTNNACAGCAAANNCATANTGAATAGACGCNCNAGNGAACTTATCCTTCGGCATCATCCGGGGACTNACANNNTAACANATTTGGAATGAGTCAGCGTCGTAGNACNCGGCATCTTCNACTTCATCGCCGTTGTGCCCACCNTNNCANCACTCGGGNNCCGTCNCGACGTTGAGAGCNCCNNTGAACCGAAGAACTTGACAGCGAGCGCTCGTTCGGCGTTGCGCGGAACGTGCGACATGATGCTGACGCCTCACGCATCCCAATTCATTTGCAATGCGCGACTTCGCTTTCCTCTTGACTCTTACCACTATCTGCTCTGGCTTTCTATCGTGCACCTCTGCCGGCTTCTGGCCCAACCCACGCCCTGTGTATCGCCTGCGACGAATCCATCAAGCTCAACAGTCCTTGATTGTAAACAAACACGATGTTAGATAGCATCTCCCAGAACGCGCTCGTTGTTGGCGCACTGTCGGCGTGGCTTGGATATTCCCTTGTGCATTTCTTTGGGGAGACGAGGAAGGTTAGTAACTCTGGCCCCCTGCCTGAAGAGAGCTCTGAATCCGTGTCCCCTGTCTAGCTGGCACACATCCCAAGTGTGGGGTTCGACGGGCCAATCCTATCGTACATCTCTGCCATTCAAATTCTGCTCGATCCACCTGGTTATTTGCAGAAACAATGGTCCCGGGTATGTCAACGAGCGCTCAACATGAAGTAGCTATAGACTGACCAACATGGACATGTGGCCCGTTGTGGTATTACAACAGATCCCTCCAGGGACGAAATTCGTCAAGGTGTCCACCCTTGCGCGGTGGATTGTCTTTCCGGTCCAACCAGAGGGGTATCAGGAAGTTACTCGTGCGCCTGACAGCAAGCTATCTGTGACGAAGGCCTCCGAATACGTTCGTACTCTTCCTTCCCTCTTTCGGCTTACCATAACGATACCTATCCAGACTCTGCAGTCCAAGTACACTATGTACTCGGAGGAAATCTACGACAACTTGCAAGTCATCCCTATCAGGGACAAACTGAGCAAGATGTTGGGTGATCTCGTACCGGAGGTGCACGATGAAGTCGCCGCAGCGTTCGAGGACGAGTTCCAGTTGGATGGAGATGGTGCGCACTTCCTCATTCTACTCGGTGTGAGTGTATTCAATGCTTGCATTCCTCTAGAGTGGGTGCCGTTCGTCGCGCTTTCAACCGTCATCAACTTGATAGCAAGGATAAGCAATCGGGTCCTTGTAGGTCTCCCACTGTGTAAGTCGCAATCTTGCGAACCCTCACTTCAACAGCGTACTAACGAATTTGGCAGGTCGAAATAGAGGCTATGTCAAAGCATGCGTCGACTACGCCGTCAATGTCTTCATTTTGGCGTATTTTCTTCCCCTTTTCCCTGCCTTCTTTCGCCCGTATGTAACAGACAGGGGCCGAGAATATCTGCCCTGATGATGTTTTCTTCTAGGTTCGTTAACTGGCTGATATCCCCAATTCCTCGTCAGTATAGGCAAGTCAAGGAGTACTACCAGCCTTTCCTTGATGAACGGAAGAAGGCCAAAGAGGAACTGGGCGATCAATACGAGCAGCCTGTAAGGTGTCCGCTTTTCCTATTCTGTATCAACTAATAACTAAGGGTTACCCTAGTCAACTCTTCTCATGTGGCTTGCTGACATCGCAGATGAATACAAGCGGGGAGAGAGGGACGTCGTACTACGGATGCTTGGCGTGAACTTCGGCTCAATTCACACCACCTCCATCGTAAGCATTCCCTCAATCGAAGCTTTGTCCGAAAACTGACACTTGCGACAGACGTTCACTCATGCGTTCTTTGCCTTGCTTTCTCGCCCTCAAGATTACGAGGAAGTGCGACGGGGAGTGGCACATTGCGTATCCGAAGAGGGATGGACGAAAGCTGCATTGGACAAGATGCGGTTCCTCGATAGCTTCATGAAGGAGAGCCAGAGGATCGACGCACTCTCAACTGGTACGTTGTGAACCATTGGCTCTATATGGTACCTGATCATGACGAGTGCTATAGTAATCGGTCTCAGGGTAGCAGCTACCGACTGCACAGTCTCTGAAGTCTTCATTCCCGAAGACACCTTGATAGGCGCACAAATGATTAGCTCCCACTTCGACGAGAGCGCTTGGGGCGATAGCGCACATGAGTTCGACCCGTACCGCTTTATCAAGCTAGAGGAAGAGCAAGGGAAAAGGATCCAACTACCAACAAGCACGGTCAATAACCTCACCTTCGGTTATGGGAGGCATGCATGCCCAGGCAGGTTCTTCGCAGCACAAGAGATGAAATTACTCATGGCGTATTTCGTCCACCACTACGACCTGAAGCTGGAGACGAAGAACGGCGAAAAGCCAAAGAACTTTTGGTTTGGAATGGGGAACGTACCCAATGCGACAGCGAGGGTTCTGATGAGGAGGAGGCCAGATACATCGATTACAGGGATGGACCAGGATGGTAGGTAGACGCCAAAGATAGGCTGTAGATGTGTCTGGAGCCGGAATCGCGACTGGCGTTACATCAAGCCGAGGTTAATATGTATCAGCCACCTATCTGTGAAGCTTGGTTTGCATTCTTGGCAGGGGTTTCGGCAGTGCAATTGACATGGTGCTTTTCTTCCAGCCCTCGTTCGCCGAATGGGCGGCTTTCCATTGACTGTGGGCGCGTGCCGCGTGGATGAAAGATGCGTGGGACTACCACATGCTCCCACTTACGACACGGGCAATGTCTTCCTTTCAGATAACCACGTCTTGATCACGAACGACCACGAACCGCGACTCCTCTCGCATTCTCTTCCCCATGCTAGAATTCTCTCAAACGACTGCCGTCGGAGCTGCGCTCGGTCTATGGACCTTGTACTCAGCCGTTTGGCTTCTTCGGCAAGACTAAG
>JANDKE010001891.1:0-12036 GCA_027627275.1 Coprinellus aureogranulatus | reverse complement strand
ACTTCTCCGTCTCAGGGATAGCGCACTGGCCGAAGGTAAGCTTCAATATCTCTTTCGTCGACCCAGGTACCTGATTGAGCTATGATACCAGCATTAGAAGTGCACTTCGGGGGATTGCCTCAGCATTTTCTCAGCCAGAGAAACCTAGAGACATTACGCCTCTTCATCTTCAACCGAACGCGCACTTGGTGGGCGTCGAAGGACATTGCTCGCAAGATTGACCGTTGGGAGTCGGAGCTCAGAGGTACGTTGTCGATCTCTTCCTCCTACGTACCGAATCCCCCTCTCACTGTCAGTCGCTCAGGTGACTATGCTGTCACCCCCGTCTCATATCCTCGTCCTCAAATGCGTGCACCCAGCGTTCACTGTTGCTGCTCTCGGAGGCGTGTAGGCAACAATCCCTCTCGCGTTCGCTTCCCCAACCATAGGCACCAGCTCCCTCCTCACTCAGGTCGTCACCGCGGCAACCCTTCCGCCAGCGTTCCCTCTCGTTCTCAGCTAAGCGATTGGCATCCTGCTTCTCACTCTCTTGAAGGGAATCACCCGTTTCATCCCCAGCCTCGCCCTCGCTCACCGATGCATTCGTCATGGAGCTCCCGTCACCCTCGTCCGGATAACCGTACGCCTAGCCACCGCTTCTACCCTCCGAGACGAGGCACCCGGGTTGCTTACCATAACCCCGAGCCCCAACAGACACATCGCAATGGGCCGACGCAGGGGAGAGACCCAGTCGCTCACTTTCTTCCAAACGCGAAAGCGTTTGAGGTCAAGACTATGAACATCTACTATAACGGGGCTCGAGGTCGTTCTTAGGATCTGCCCCACATAACTGTCACCATGCTCGATATCCAGCAACTTCCATCGCAAATCGACCGTATCTATAGCCCGTTTGTTCGGACTTTTGCTCGAGCGACATATGACTGTTTCCATCTATGCCCTACAGTATGATGTCTCCGATGAGTATGAGCTATGTACATCACGATTCCGCTTCTCTAACAGCAGTCACCGTTTGAATAGAATGTTTATTGTAACCACACCTGAGCGCTAGGCTGACGTCTCCACGGATGCTATGGTCCTTTCCCCAATAGCCTCTACATCCATTCTGCCCGCAGAGTATGTCGTGCAAATTCGGTTCCTCAAACACTTTTACGACTAACTGTTCTTTTCGTTTTAATGGGGATGCGAGGCTGCTCGAAGGTGAGAACTGGAATATATTCGTTCCCTGGAATCAACGTGGATCGATGCCCTCACATTCAGCTCGCGCAAACCGCTCCGGAGGAATGTCAGGGACGATGCCAAGCAGAAAAGTCTCTGCCCGATTGGCCGATTCGTCCTAGACATATAGGCGCCCGGTGGTCAGCGAAGGATACAGCAAATGTGTTTCGCTAAGTTTTGATGCGTGTCCAAGGGTGTACGTGAGCAAACTGTAGTCTTTTTGGGTTGCACGGCGTCTTACCGCATACAAGCCTATGATAAGCGAGAGCCCGAGGAGGCCAGATGGGACGAAGGCTTTTTCCGAGTGTTTCTAGACGCAAATCGCTTTAGCGTCAACGCCATATATATCATGGTCCACGACCACCACGGGCTGCCGTTCATTGACTTCCCAGTCGTTTCCCGAGTCTCCTGGAGTTTATTCGTTTGACGAGTAGTGGAACTGACGGCTCTGGCCTGTCTATAGGCGAGGGGCAGCCTTCTATGGACCACAATCGCTTCGCCTGTATTCTCCGTCTGGCCGCTTCAGCAGTCGTAGGGTGAACAGGCCTATGAGCCCTACATCTCGTTATGCGGTGATTCTGAGCTCGAGGCTGTGTGCACTCGTACCACATTGGGAAGGCGCTTGTCTGTGTGAATATATAGATCACCAATGTGACAACAAATCCTGGCCTCCACCCTTGGCCGCCCTATAAATTGTGCTCATCGCGGGACCAACACTTCGGAACGCCATCAATTCCCTCCAGATATCCCTCAGTCCTTGCACCTTCTCAGAACTCGGGCTTGCTGAGCACCACAACAAGGGCCTGACGCAATATATCAAGATCTTTCGAATATACGAGAAGACCGCTGGCTTACCTATGCCACGAAACTCAGGGCATGTTTGTTCCGGGCGCGACGATCATCGAAGTTACGGCGAGTTGAACGCGACAACGTATCCAGACGGCCAGGTCGGCCAGGTCAATGCGCGCAAACTACGGATGCTATTGTCCGCCATCCGTTCTCCAGAGTACGCTCCGCGATATCCATCCCTCGGACTTCCAGACGAATGACTATCGCTTCTTTCAGAGACGCAGCGCTGCTTGACGGTGAGGCTCGAAATTGCCCCGTTGGATAGATAACCGTCGCCTCGGAGCTGACGCGTTCGACAGCACTCGCAAACCGCTTTGGAGGGCTGCCAGAAACGCTCCCAAGCAGAAAAAGCCTCCGTTCCATAGCCTGCTTCATATTGAGGAAGACGGGTGCTCGCTGGTCAGCGAAGGATACAGAGAACGCCATTCGCTTTTGGATGGACGTCTTGGGAGGTGCATGACCTAGCCGTATGCAATTTCGTCGCAATTACTGACCGTCACCTTGGACCAAAAGTCCATCTAAAGCCCAGGGCCTCGCTACCACGAGGGTGGCCGCCCACGCAGTTCGAGACTATAGATGCGCGAAGGGACTGGTTCAAATGCGGCACAGGAGAGAGAGGCATCAGTCAAGTCTTCCCAAACGCCAATCAGTTTGGCGTTGACACCATGAACATCACAGTCCACCACCACCACTGAAGTTCGTTGCATCAGACCATTGTATTTCTCAAGATTATGAGAGGACATACCAAGGAACAGCTCAAGGATGAGTGAAACGCGCATTGGCGGGGGCTTGCAGGGTGAATAGAAGCGTGTTTGCCACGATATCGTTCACTTCCGCTGCCTTACCGAGGGCGTATTGGCCTGTGCACTCGTTCAACAGGGACTGGTCTTGCATTCATTCCATAGCGGTCTGTAGGATTACAAGCCTCCAAAGGAGGCGAGATCGCAACTCTTCGCGACTAATTGTGGTCTGTCGCAGGTACCGTGACCTACAGACATTTAGTGGGAACTAGTATTCAGCGCTACAGGGTGATAATATGGGATGTACCTTGGTTACACACACGCACGAAACATGTTCATGTTCCATCCAACTTGCGACATCCGACGCGTATTCGTCCCATTTTATGTACCGAAGGAATATCCTGTAACTACATGGAATAGATAGCAGTATCTGCCCTATCAACGATGATGCGAGCTGTGCGATCGTAATGTCGATTCGCCTGAGTCGAAAATGAGACGTGCTGAATGGAGCGGAAGTACCTTGATCATGGTGTGTGTGTGAACACGGTTTGGAAAGTGTTGAAAGCGAGAGAAACTCAGAAAGTGAACGGAGATTGATGTGGGTTCTTGCCGGAGAATGTGGTGGGTCGAATGGTGTGTATAATAACCGATCGGCGCCATTCATTCGTCGTTGCACTTGACATAAATCACTTTCTCCTCCTCTCGCGATGGATTACCCATTACGCCCCCCCAGCCTCCTCTCAGAAGAGCTAACGCGCAGAGTAAGGTGGAACACAACCCAGTCAAATCCTTCCTTTCAGTTCCATCGCTAATGCCAGAGGGATCATGGAAAGCATTCTGCTACGATAATGCAAGATGTCACCGCTTTCCGCCGTCGCCTAGTCGACAACGTCCACTCGTCTGTATCTGCCGGCTGCGAACGCAATTGGGAGCCGTTCATTCACCCGAGTTCGTGACTTGTCACCTCGCTATGTTGATCTGGATGCTCACCATCTCTCACGTCTCGCTCTGCTGCCGTGCAGGGAAGAGGCTTTGCTCGAAGGTCAGTAATAACAGCCGCCTTCCTCTACGCAGATACCGAACTCATTTTGTGATGTGCAGAACAGCTCTCGGCGTGCATTTTCGGCGGACTCCCGCGTATATTCCCGGACCTGAGAGGCCTCTCGCACATTTACGCCCTTTTTCATCTCCAGGCCGAAACGAGGCACTTTGGTCCCAGGTAAGGCTGTTCAAGTGTTTATGTGCCCAGGTGTGCGAAGCGATCTGGTGTCCGCGGTCGTAGGCGTACTTGATGTTGGCCGCCTTGTCGCTGTCGTAAATGCAGCCCCCTAAGCGTATTGATTTATTCTCTTCGAGAAAGATGCGCCGATCAAAGCTACCCACAGTTGTTTCCATCTGGAAGTGGATTGTTAAGAGCTACACAGAGGTCGTGATGTTGTGCCACACTCACTGACGAAGAACGTCGCCTTTCCGCCAACAGCTTCCACTTGACGAACAATCTCCCTCCTATATACAGTGATCATGAGCGATTACACGTCACCGGTACAATCTACGCGAACGTACGTATAGACATATGGGCCATCGTCCTATCAGTGGCACCAGGGCGTCAGTCTAAAAATACGATTTGATAATGGGCGCTACTTACGAAAGTCAAAGCGACGGTATTGGGGACCGTGCACTTGGTGACGACCTGGGCGGGGGCCCTCGCGGCCAGCTCAACGAACTCGACATTCTCGACAGCAGCTTCAGCCTCAGCCTCGGGAGCAGGAGCGGCAAAGCTNGCTGTAACAACAGACAAACACCAGGAAAGACAGGAATTGAGAGATGGCGAGCCATTTTTAGCTGGAGGGGTGAGCGACGCGGGGAGCAGGGAGACAGGGGAACGGGGGAAGAAGGAAACAAGGAATTCCTGGGCGTGACAATGCCAGCGAGGCGCTTTTGAGTTCGGTTGGTCACCGGTCGACAGGACGGCGTCCACGAGACTCGTTTTGGTATGGTCTGATGTCAGAATGAATTGACAAGGCCAACAGTCGCCGGCGTACGTGATTCTCGTACACTCACCAGGCACGATTTCGGATCCACAGTGAAGATTGGACCCTCATGGCGCAGAGGCCGCCGTCCATGAGGTCATGCGAGGACCGCATAGGAGGAAGGCTTTCGTGAACTCGATTTGCAGAACTTGAACTTAGGCGACAAAGACCTCGTACGGTGACAGCTGGTTGACAAGTGAGAGGACATGGTCGTCTTGGTTCAAGTCAGTGGCGCTCGTAACCATGCGTGCTGGCGTCCTATACCGGCATTTCAACCCAGCATCACCCTGGTAATCATCTTCGGCATTTTCCGTTCGGGACTTTCGGGTCTTGGCAGGCGCTTATTCGCGCTTTAGCGCTGAATAACCTGGCATGGGGGATAGAATGACGTCGCTGTTCACGAATCCTGACGCAAATGGTCGAGAAAAGGATGACATGCAAATAATACAGGCGCCCCAGTCGCCTATCCTATAGGTATCGATATCGCGGTGACAAATAGCATCGTCCCGGTCCCCTACACTAATTCCCTGTCAGACCTTTACAGTGCTTAGTAGCGAGCCTTGAAGCCGCTTGTGGCGCCTGAGGTAGTCATTAGATTCTGGCCGATTACTAAATTAGCTACTCATAAGTACCTGTTTTCCTTGGAAGTGTCTCCGTTCTTAGATCGGGCTTTGCTTTGCTCTACGACATTTCGATCTAAATTCCGGGAGAGGAGCTTGAGGGTCGTCATTGTAGCCGGAAGGCTTGACGCGGTCAAGCCGGTAATGGATGCGTTCCTGATCCCATTAAGATGAGGAAGTGCTCCTGTAAGAAAGGCAGAATCGCAGACATACCCAGTTGTCCGAAGGCGTCGTCTACTTGCAGCATCTGCCTTTGACTCCTCGACGAATCGAGAAGGTGCATCCTGCAAGATACCATTCCGACTGCGTCCCTTGATCGAAGGGGAGAGCGGGAGAATCAGAAGACCAACAATCCACTGGCGATACTGAGCGAAATAGCTGTGGAGAATCGCAGCTAGAAGGTATCCAACAGCGACGTATCCCAAGGTATCCAGCGTCTCGAGGACGACATCCTGGGTGATGACGCCAGTGAATGGAATCGGACTCATGGGAATGGAGGAGTGTTTTGGATGGCGGATGAAGGGGTAAGTGTGGAGCGATGCATGATACCCATCTCAACCCTCAATATAAGGGTGCTCGGCGAATTCCCTATCGCGCAAGTACTTGGCGTGCCGCTCGCATACGGACTACCGGGAATCGAGTGACCAACTGTCACTCAGGCGTTTCAATTGCGCGCCCAGTATACATTCCTCATGTGCACCCTACCTCGGGGAGAAAGCCTCGTTAGTTCAGCTTGAGAGCTCAGGCACGGTTTCCGCTGAGGACGGCCGTGTGGGGACATAGCTCGAAGCGGTTGTGCCTCGGAACCGCGCACGTATAGCTGGTTCCTGGTTCGATTGTACGGTGAAGGATCAGCTTTTGTGCCTCGATGTGATGATAACTGGACACGGGTTCGCCGTTCGGGGTCCATGACCCACGCACGGCCGTGAGACCCACATTCCATGCCAGAGCGCTCTAATTCCACACCCTGGATCTATACGCTCGAATATAGCATACTGACCTTGATGCTTGGTGCCGTGGCTGAACTCACCCTGCTTTCCCGCCGGCGCATGGGATCAACGGCTACGAAAGGCCATTCGACAGAAATGAATCGCATTTGGCAAATTAAACTCCGCGGAGCAGTGTACTTGCGTGGAAATCTCAACAAGTCCAGCTTCCCTACATCGCCCAGTGCTATTAGCGCAATCACATATCCGGAACACTATCCAACTCACATCTCGATCGTGCGCTGGTCCCACGTTTACATATGCGGGCATACCAAGGCATTCTGCCACGCTGACAAGCCTATACCCCGCTTGTTGCAGTTGCTGAATCGCGAAAGGGAGCACCTGTTTACTGTAAAGGAATATCAGCACTCAACAATGACATGATGTAAGGTCAACGTACGCCGTGTTCTCCGAGGTTTCGTGGTTGAGCGTCAAGATCGTCTCAGGATGCCTCGAGATGACCTGGGAGTACGAGTCTTTGCACGTGTCTGGAGCAGCGCCGGAGGAGTCCTGCGAGCTGTATGTGGAAGGATGTTAGAATGTACGAGGATGAGAGATGATGAACATACTCAAAGTCCCAAATGACTACAGTTTGCTGTCGAACGCTTGCGGCACGCAGCACGAGGTCATTGTAACTCCCGTAAGCTGAACAAGTTATCAGTTCACCTTTCGACGAGGAAAAGTGTCACTTACGAGGACGCATGAAAGCTGGAGTCACGCCGACGATCTTGAGTAGGGCGTTCTCGACTTTCCACATCTCGTCGTGAACTAGGGGTTGATGTACGTCAATCGGAAGGCTGGGTCAGTCATGAGACGATATGAGACGCACTTTCATCCCAAGAGAGTGTGGCAAGGTCTGCGTGTCTCCAGGTATGAGACGCAACCTGATGACCGCTGTTGTACACCAGCTTCACGCGTTCGACCGAGTCAGAGTCGTAGATGCACCCGACTGAGCGTACGTGTTTGTTATGAAGCTAGCTGAAACAATTCTAAGCAGACACGCACAATTCTTTCCGTCTGGGGTCCAAGTTATCAGCGCCATTTCTGCGGGCATGGAAAGCCAGAGGCACTCACTGTAGAAGAATGTCGCAGTCGCGTTGGCTCCTTTCAGAATGCCAACGATGTCATTCCTGCGACCCGTTAGTCGAACGTGGAGTAGTGCAAGGATGCCAAAACGACTAACGTATAGATGAAGGGTCCGTCGTCCTATATCGAAGCTATTAGGGACATGTCATCTCTGTGGAGAACCACACTCACGAACGTCAGAGCGACCGTCCCCGGGACAGTACACTTCGTCACCGCTCCAAACCCCGCATCCCACCTCGGTACCAGCGGGTGATCTGCCTCCTCGTCACCGTCCTGAACCTGACCAGCAGGAGCGGCATTGTGTTCCTCGGGAACTAAATCCAAGACAGCCGGTGTCGACACACCCGAGAGTACCTGCCAATCGAGAGTGAGAGCAAGCAACGACGCGTAGATCTGGGTGAGCATCGTGTCTAGCCAGTGGAGCGAGAGGATGGAAGGAAGAAAGGAGGGAAGGGAGAATCCGCCCACAACGCAATCCTTTAAGAGCGGCCATAGGTCTGAGAACCACGACTTGACGCGGACTGGGGTCCACTGTCCAAGGATAGGAGCGCCTGTTGGGCGCTGTGTCGACACCAATGACACAAGGCCAGGTCGCTATGAGTCTGGGCAAGGGTAGAGCCATGGCATGGCGTCTGCGGGTAAGGTGAGATGCGGAGCGGGCTGGAAAGCGATGACGGATGCTGATTTGTAACCAGCGCGTTCAAGCCAGGTTCACTCGGAGACGTAGTGCTTGGGTTGAGAAACATAGGTCGAAGTATAGCCAGGCCAGGGCGATTTCGTTGAGATGGCGTCCAAGCGACGTCAAGGAGGGAAGAGGCAATCCAGGTCCGCAACCAAACCCTCGGAATGCATCTGCCTCTTCAACCGATTATTGACCCGGAACCGGCGTCAAAGACGAGATTCTAGTTTAAATCGTTCGGCTATATCGCTTCATGGAGGAGTCAGTGGCTGATCGAAGGTGTGCACATGAGGCTACCTACTACCCACCGTGACGTTTCATCACCCAACATACTCATGAAAGATACATGATTGTACCAACGCAACCGGCAGTTTTCGAGGGCTTCTTCTGTATCAAGGCTCCAGCAGGTAGGCGGAGTCTCTGTAGTCACTGGATGAATTTTGAGGTTGGGGCATTCATCGCGGTTCGAGGAAGACTGGCATGAGTGGCGGTGATGGATTCTTGTCAATAGGTTAGGGTTCTGAGTTGAGGGCAGGCATCCACAACGCAGCTGCCTGTGCTATCGATGGATTCGTTTTCCTTACGTCTGCCACATCCTTCCAAGGCATATCCGCATGACCAAAGCCCGGTAAGGACACCTGCAGCTATACTTTACTGAATATGCTCAAAGCCCTTGTCGCAGCTGTCTTTGAAACCCGAAGTGTGCACACAGCTTTGCTCAAGCGAAAGCGCGAACGATCTGTCAAGCTATGGAAGGCAGAAAGATGAACCCCCACATTGCTCGGCTCCCTGAGGACCTTCTGGTTGCAGCAATGGAAGCTACGCTAGCCCAATGCTGGTCCCATATCTCGGACAAAGCGGGCTCAGTTCGAGCGCAGCGAGAAACTCTTCGTCTGGTCTGCCGTTATTGGAACGAAGTCATCGTTGGGAACGCCGCCCTCTGGCGTGTGGTGGGAGTTGTCTTCTCTGATTGCTTCACTGGGCTACGGCATGTGACCGAGCTAGTTCAATTGAGCGTCGCCCTCAAGAACGGCGGAAAGATCAAGCGTCATCTAGAAGTCGTTGCTGAATCCCCGAGTCCCAGCTTCGTTGGGCCAGCGATACCTACAGCGTATTCCCCATTCCTACGGCCTGCATTCGACTCCATTCGCAGGGCTGGCTTCTTCGAATCGGTAAATATCAAAGCCGTGAACGACTCCGTTGCTGGCTCGCTGTTCAGCCCTCCGAACCCATCTCCATCAAGTACTACCCCTTGGACCCATCTCCGTTCTCTCTGTATAGCCGAGAGCTGGATATACCCTACGAGGAACATTCGTCCGTTTACAATCACATCCAACGACGCTCCCATGTTGCGAGAAGTGACCCTCCGGGCCTTATTTGCCGACCTAGCGGAGTGCAGCCTTCCGTGGGCGCAGCTTACAGTAGTGCGGCTCGATGGCGTCTCGAACGACGTTGGTGACTATCTGGCTATCTTATCTCAATGCATTCACGTTGAGGAAAGTGGTTACAGTCGCTTACTCGCACAAGGGGGATATGACATCCCAGAGTCGCTTCCCACATCCCTCCCCGATCCGGTCAGCGTAAGGATACCCATCCGGAGCCTCTCCCTGACGTGTTGCGACGTTGGTCCGGCGGCAGCGGCGCAGCTTGACAGGCTTCGCACTCCAAACCTTTCAGACATTTCTTTAACCATCATCTCTTCCTCACCCGACAAAGGGCGCATGTGGATACGTCTGATTGAAGCCTTTGGACGCCTGATTCTACGCTCGAGGTGCTCCATAACCAGTCTCCAACTGGTTATCAATGAGCCAGGCGTCCGGTTTCCTCATCACATCTCCGCTCTTCTCCATGCAATTTCACCATCTGTGCGGGTTTTGACTCTCGCGGTCCACGGCCTTTCCCTCAGCCTCTTCCAGACCTGGTCACTGGACTGCCCAAAGTTGGAGGTACTGCGCCTTACAACTCTAAGTCGCATAATGTGGGTTCAAAGGATAACCGACACCTTTGGGTTCACCGGTTGGATTCAAGCTTGGACATCATCCCTCACACGCACAATGTCACCCGAAGAATTAGCCCGCCGGAAGAATACAGCGCAGCTGGTTTATGCAAGTTTGCCTGAACCAGAAGCGTCCACTCTTCAGAGCGGTGAAGCTCCCGCAGTACGGCAGGGAGATGGTCACGATGAAATGGGTAGTGATTCAATCGATCTCTTGAGGAAAGAAGGGTGGAACATTGTTATGATTTATGTGGGACCGAGTACATGAAAGGGGACGATTGACCTCTACTAGTATCCGTCTATACTTTTTCGGGCGTCGCTCTTGGTTTTGTGTGTAAATATGTAGATTGTGTGAATGGCCCTCAGACTCGGCGCGAGTTCAAAATGGCTCGAGTAGCTTTCAGGCAACAGTAGATGCTTGGGGAGGAGGAATTCAGATTAGGCAATCAAATACCGTAGGAGTAAGCATGGGAAAGGTTACAAAAGGGAATTATAAGGCAAGATGAGCTTATTTAAATGAAGAAGGGACTCTAGTGAGTGGGACAAGGTACTCTGGCTGTGGCGCAGCATGGCACGGCAAAGTCGGGAGGCTACTCTTCGACGTCCGGACGCGGAAGATAGCTCGCCGAAGTAGCGGCGCGACGATCTCGTTTGAGGCTTTCAGGCGCTTCGACCGCTGCACGCTCGGCACTTCTCTGCGACAGCCTCGTAAACTGTACGCTCAGTGCGCCTAAGTATCATAACGAGGGGTCGTCAATATAGGATAACCTTAGAGCAGATAAATGCATACTCGGTCTGGCAAAGCGCATGGTTGTGAGGCGTGGTCAAATGACGGCCGTTCAAGGTGCATGTGGTACTGGTGCAAAAGCCCTGTCGTCGACGGAGAGGGTGATTTCAGTGGCCGGATGAAGATGAGGCGAAAGGGAAGACGAACGAGTTCAAAGCGTATGTAGTCTCGAGTGCTACCCTTGTGACCGCAGGCGTACTGAGGGAGGACGGCGGTGCGGGGACACATGGTTGAGTCTAGTAGAAGTTGGCTCGACGAAGGTGTTGGACGAGGGGAAGAATGTGAGTGGTGTGGGTGGTGTGGGTGGTGTGGGTGGGGTGTTCCTAAACCTCGACTTGGAACGGAGCGTCGGTTTTTATGCTCACGACCTACTAAGCTTCTTTCAGAAGCGTAGCCACCCGATCGTACTTCGTTCATTGTTCTACCAACGTCCAACCACACTGCAGCTTCGGACTTCTCCGAAGAAGGCTTGCTTTGAACCATGACCTTGAATTTCCCTTACCGGATTTGTTTATGCCACCGCCGAATTTAGTAAGAGATCGGTGTCCCGACAACTCGGCGTCGGAGTTGAATCATTGAAGTACCATGAAGTACCATGAACTATGAAAGGAGTGTCCCTCGTTTGTGTATTGGATGCGAAGAAAGAAAGGAATAAAGAAGATCTGAAACCTCTATCGCTACGCAACGCCGGCGCCGATGACCCTGTCTTTCAACACCCTAAAAATGCTGGAACAAAAGATAGTCCCCTCCCTAAGTAATTCACATTGTATTAGGACATGGCTTGTGAGTCGGAGCTCCTATGCAAACCTGGTGCTTTCTGCAACTTGGCGCGTGGTGTATAGTAGACTGCTGAGGCATCCGTCCTCGATCTTGCGAAACCTTGGGGTGCTTTCGATGTCGCATCTCAGGTACCTGGTATACAGCGCTGAAGACCTATACTATCCAGTTTAGCTCTCTCTTTATTCAGCTTTTGGACTAGCAGGCTAGTTTGCGTCATATTCGCGGGATCGGCGTACGCTCGCCTCTCGTGATAGGCGCCCATCTTCTT
>JANDKE010001890.1:0-12037 GCA_027627275.1 Coprinellus aureogranulatus | reverse complement strand
GAGTCCGCTTGGGGGTTGCTCGTCAAAACTTCTTGAACTCGAGCCTCTCGATATACACGTCCTACAAGATGGACTTCAAAGCACGATCCCAGAAGTGAGCACGAAGGAAGTGAACACGAAGACCCGAATTTCGAGCTGGAAGCGGTTCAAAAACATCTTGTCCAAGCCTCCCCAGTCTGATGCTTGAATGCATGTCTTCGCTGGTGAGAAGTGGCTAAGGCGGGTGGGGACAGGAGGGCCTGCGTACTCCCGCGGGATAGCGCAAGGCGGATACTAGAATCCTTGTATTTGCCACGCTCGTCGGAGGGAACACAGGACACACTTCTATCGAACACTACAGTATGTTCATAGCCTGCACGTGTTGGGATCATTCACGTTCTTGAGCCAGTCCTTCTCAACATCCACATCTACCTGAGTCTGACCTACCCGAAACATGCTGGTCACAGTAGAGTATCCTTGACCTTTCGGAGCGTCGGATGAGTACCTCAGCACGGCAATGGTCAACGCCGAGCGAGTGAAATTGAACTGGAAAATGCTTGCACCAGGATAAGGTTGGGGTTTTGCTGCACGAGGCGCTGCATTTGTTTCATGCGGTCCTTCCAGACGTCTGGTAGGGAATCCAACACGTATTGAAAGGGCATGAGGATGCCACAGAGAGCCAAGACTTTTCTATGGGATACGTCCCATGACCATATCGCAGAGACCCGTCGAGCCCATGTTTTATCGGGGCCGTCCGTCGCGACGCGCGGCGCAGCCTGGTACATGTCATCAGATGCTGGAGGGAGGGAAGAATTGGCGAAATGGTGGATGAGCCTCAAATAGTCCTGCCTCATCGTAACGGAGCACCATAGGTCGTCTGACTTCGCTTCTGCCAAAGGTAAGTAATGGATTCAACATCAGTCGAGTTGACTCACTCAGGTATGTGGTCGCGAGGGTGGCACATTCGCGGGAATGAACATCCCGCCAATCCTCAACATGACAAGAGTCAGAACAATAGATAGCAGTGTGGCACCTACTACAGGCTCGTGGCTTTGACTGGTGGGGACTTTGTTGGCACTTCACACCTGTAAGTCCTAGCAGGCGATCGAGAGCCGGAGCAAAGCCGGACGTACCATGAGGTTGCAACATATCCCAGTATGCCTGTCCTTCCAACCAACGAAAGCCGGAGCGCTTTGCTCGAGGATAGACTTCCAGGCAGTCCAGAGCTCAAAGGCATCCTGCGCTCTGGGCGCCGGGTCATGAAAGACAGCGGAGGGATGGTGGAGGGAATGCCTTGTGAGCACTGCCTTCGCGCTGTAGAGGTAGGGCAAGAGAGCGCGTAGTACATCGAGGATGCTTTCGTCCGAGGGGCCGCTGCGTGCGTAAGCCAGGCATTCAAAAGAGCACTCCAGGATACCAGCATCTATCATGGTTGCGACATTCCTTGAAGGATGGGGTGCGGATTGGAAGGCGATCTTTAGTAATCTCCTGGCTGCCGAAGTCAGTTCGATCCAGACCGACCGGGGGAAAGGCCGGTACAGAGGATGTGCTAGTGCTTGTTCGGCAGCGGATGCTTTCCTTGCGAGGTGGCAGAAATCCTGAGACAGTTTGTTGAGACAATTTTGTTCATCCAGGAGGCGATAGGTAGCTTGGTTGGTGGTCAGGTGCATTACAGAGCTGATAATGCGACGCAAGGTAAGAGTGGCACCCTCAAAATTCTCAACTTTGGCCTGCAAGACGGTCTCGTGCGCCCGACCAAAGATTGCTTCTATGACCGCAGATCTTGCCTTAGCCGAAAGCGTAGCAAGACGTCCGCCTACCGCTCGCTTGCCCGCAGACGATAGGCAACATTGTTCAAGGAGAGAACTGATCATGGAGGCGCCAGAAGACGTGGGCACATGGTCCCAATATCGGCCTACCGTTTGATCTTTCTGGCGAAGTAGAACAAACAGGACATTGACAGTGATGTCCTGGGACAGTAGTTCTTCTCTGTATGCGTTTTCCTTCGGCGCTCGAGTGAAGAGGAAGCGCAAGGCTTGGCCGCAGGAAATCGCAGGCCTCATTTCATCGGGATCGAGTTTGACCCCTGCTGAAAGGAGGAAGAGCATCCACTTCGTGATTTCTGGCCATTTCTGAGTGACCATGATAAAGGCTCGGTTCAGGTATTGTTCCCGAGCCAGCGCCTCCGGCTTTGGGCCAGCAAGCTGCTCGCAATCTTGAATGGACCGGAGGATGACCACCATTTCCGTAAGGCCTTCGCAAGCGTCACGTATCTTCTTCCGAAGGGCGTCGTCAAACTTGAGACCAGATACACGAGGAATCAGGGTGGCGTCGAGGGCTTCTAGAATCCGTTGGAGTGGATCGTACACCTCGTAGTCCCTACAGAGATGGATGGCCAATTGACAGTGGGCGGGGCCGTCCGGTGGAGTTATATCCTCTATTCGAGCATTGTAGATCAGCTATACGACCGAACGTCAGCGAACTGGAGCGAGGCATGACTATACGCCGCACTTTATCCATCTTTTGGGCTCGTCCGAGTCTACGCACCAACGACGGCTGACCATAGCTCATGATTGGAACTTTCCCAGATCTAACGCGACGCGTTTAGATGTGAATCTATTGAGTGCTGTGTCGGCAAGGTCTTCTATGTGGACTGGATTGGAAGAGCGGGAAAGAAACGCGGCAGGAGGAAACCCGCCAGATTAGTTTCGCGACTGATCGAACCTCGGATCGAACACAAATGCGGCCCTAGTCTCGACACAATCAAAGAGTCCGGGAATTCGAATCCGCGGATCCGCCTAGGCGGATCCGCGGCGGACACTCTGGCGGACTGGGCTTGCCAAACGCCTTCTAGCGTGCATGGTCGCTGCGTACGTCGCTGCCACGAAGGCAAGAAATCCTTACTACAGTCTCTCCATATTCTATGAACTCGGGGGATAGTGTACCTTTAGGAAGTCAAATACTAGGATATGATTACGAGGCGGTGGAAATACAGGGAGTATTCAGCGACACATCCATGAACAAGCTCACTGGATACGATAGCGCGTTGAACGGCACCATAACGCACGACGTTACTGCACTCCTCCCCGCCATGTATGATTGCGATATCGTGACCCGCTGGTGGGTTGACCTCAATGTCGTGCCTGTGCTGAAATCGACTCGGGAAACGGTCGGCGCCGTGACTCAAGCACCCGTCTGACGTGAGAGGCGAAGTAGACGCAAGACCAAGGTTGACAAAGAGGTGGGGGCTCGAGACGAAAGAGCGGCGGGCGAGCAGCGGGGGGTCACGATAGGGTCGAGGTGAAAGGCGGAGAGGTGTAGTGAGAGCTTTCAGACCTCAAAGAGAGCACAGAGAACGCACAAGTATACCACGTCAGTGACCCTTGCACCAATCCCTGCTCCTTGTAAGGTGGCGGCGTGGTGGTAGAGACCGTGTTCAGTTTGAGGCTTTCGAAGGGGTGGAGATCTGTGGCATTGACGGGGGAGCTGGTGCTTCCTACTACTTCTCAGAGTCCCTCCTGTTCCTTCTGGCCTGGTCTCGTTGCTGCTCGTTGTCTGGTGGTGACCGTTGACCGCGTTCAGTGGTGTTCTGTGCACCTGTTTGGCTGCGACTTGGCGGATTGATGGGATCAATCCGCCTAGGCGGATCCGCCAATTCCAATTCCCAGACGTTCTCCGACACGGAGGTGCCGAGTCGCGACTCGCGGTTTAATTTTGCAACAATGCCAGTCTGGCTCTAGAGTCTAAACACCTTCGAGATCGTAAGCAGAACCAAGTACAGCATGCTACTACTTAATTCACTTTTGAAAGCTTAGCCATCCATAACCACCGGACGATACTGCCGTATGTGCAAACTTCGAGCCACGAAGCGCAACCGTTTCATGGCCCAACGCGCAAATCTCCACTAGGACTCCATGACACGCTCCCGACCTTGCTGCTCTCCTTCCCATGAGGCAGGTAGGATAAGTTTCGTTATGGGCGTCTATCGGTCACGGTAGCACGGGTCAGCAGACCACTGGCAGTGATCTGCCTGATTGGGATCGAAAGTGCTGTGGTGAGTTTACTGCAGCACAGGCATCGCTTTCCGCCCTCCACTCTCCCTGCGGTTATCGTCACTCCGTGGTTCATACACTATGGCCTCCCCTGCTGCCAACATAGAACGAGAGTCAGGTGGTGATTCTCGTATAGAGCCAGAGTTGTTTCAAGGTTAGTGGCCCACTGCGCCAGTGGCATCCCCATTTCTGGCGATAAAGTGCTATCGATTCGGCTGATGCGTATTGCACAATTTCAGGCTTTCCTGCACTTAATGTGCTCGGAGGCTCGACGGGTTCAAACATAGGATCTCTATCGGCTATTAACGTTGGAGGAGATCTGCAATACTATATTACGAACAACTACGGCCCTGGCTCAGCGGTCGGTGAGAGCGACTCATTCCACAGTACGTTACATTTGAGTGCTTCGCGTTCTTGCCATAATGAGAAGGAAAACTTTCGGTAGCTCAACAACAAAGAAAGGCTATACTGGAAAGCCTGAACGCCCCGACATTTTGTGGAGTGTACCGGGATTCGCTCAAGCAACGCATGACAAACACGGGGCAGTGGTTTATTGAGCGACCCGAATTCAAGAAGTTCGTCCATGGAAAAGGCGTTATCATCTGGTGTACGGGAATGCGTGAGTTTCATGAACTTGCTAATCCTCCTTCGCATACGCTTGCTCACTCTTCATCCAACAGCTGGTTCAGGGAAGACTATTCTTGCGTGAGTTTGAATGTGCTGTACGACGACGCTGACGCGTAAAGCTAAGATAACCACTCCACAGATCTATCTCTGTGCAGCACTTGGAGCAAACCACAGAAAATGTGGATGGCTCCGCCTTCGCATTTGCATTCATCCGCTATAGCGAGCCCCACACTCTCCGTGATCTCTTTGCTTCCCTCCTCAGCCAACTGGTCGAAGGAAGCGACGCTGCATGCACAATCGCATGGCCCTTGTACAACCGCGCGGTGAAAAAGAGAGGATCGATATTCACTGAAGCTGATATCATCTTAGCGCTGCTCGAAATCGTCCGGCACCTCGCGAAGGTGCATATCCTACTCGACGGCCTAGATGAGGCGAATGACGAAGTGAAAGACGGCCTACTTGAAGTTCTAGTTCCTTCCGGTGCGAACTTACTCATCTTCTCTCGCCCTCTCGATCTCTTCTTGCATCATGCCCCAGAAGCGCTCTCCGTGTCAATACAAGCCCGCACAGAGGATATTGGAGTGTTTGTCCGCGCCGAAATCGAACGTAGCTCACGCCTGCGATTGATCATTGGAAGCAAGCCAGACAAGCTCTCTGAGCTGTGCGATAAGGTCAATAAGAATTCTGAGGGGATGTAAGTAACAGAGAAAGCTATCCATGTTGGATAATTGAGCTCTTACCGCTTGTTTCAGGTTCTTGGTAGCCAAGCTACAGATGGAAGCTATCAAGCGGACAACGCGCAATGTTTCCAGCCTTTTTCATAGCTTGGAAGATCTGCCAGCGGGTGTCAATGCCATGTATGCGCTCACTCTTCAAAGGATCAACGATTCGGATGACGCCGATATTGCGTACCGTGCCTTTGCGTGGATCCTCGGCACTCGACCAGAGAGTCTCTCCGTGGCCCTTCTTGAACAGGCATTAGCTTTTGACATGAAAACCATGTCTCTTGAGGAAGAAGCTATCATTCCATTTGCTCTGATCCTCAAGAGCTGCCAAGGACTTGTCATTGCTGATTCCGACTCCAGGGTACGATTCATCCGTGCGTAACTCTCATCGTCCGCTCGTTATTNATGGTCTGCGGTAAAGGCTGACCTCGCATCTAGACTATACCGCGCACGATTACATGAAGACCATCGAACTGAACGACTCCCTCAGTCCTCACACCCTATTGGCCGCCTCGTGCCTCACTTCCATGAAGGAGCATTGCAAGCCTTTGTCAGAGTANCTGCGCGGAAGCACATGGGACATCGAGACTTATATTCTTGGACTGGTACGGGATGTCGCACTAGCAGGTTCCAGGTCCGTGGGGGATGGTTACATTTCCAAGTATCCCCTGCTCCAGTATGCCCACGACAACTGGGCATACCACTTGAGATCTATGCCATCCACCGAAGT
Source organism: Coprinellus aureogranulatus (assembly GCA_027627275.1). Classification (NCBI taxonomy): domain Eukaryota; kingdom Fungi; phylum Basidiomycota; class Agaricomycetes; order Agaricales; family Psathyrellaceae; genus Coprinellus; species Coprinellus aureogranulatus. The sequence goes on along the minus strand of JANDKE010001890.1, from coordinate 5,924 downwards.
CGACCATCAAGCGCTCGAACCGNTGCTTAGCAGCGATGCTCAATACTACATAATTCTCCCCGACCTTTCCAGTTCTCTTGCACCCAGAGTTGGACCAGAACCCTTAGAATTGGTCACTGGTATGCATCTGGCTGCGATGCATGGACTTGGGGTCCTTGGAGCTTTGGCTGCCCCTGGCTATACCACCCTCCAGGCTGTGGCGACATCGGTGCCGAGCGGCTATACCCCATTCCATATGGCGGCTATGACGGGTGAAATCGGTGCGTTCCGCCGTCTTTTGAAGCTGAACGATGGAGCGGAGAAACGGTCAAAACGCGGCCATGCTGTTCTCCATATTGCTGTACAAAGACGAGAGGTCGAGTTCATTCGGCAGCTCCGCCTGCTANTTGGGGACCCCNCTTCGGAGTTGCAGCATTTTGACATTGGTCTCAATGCTTGGAACACCGATGGCAACACGCCACTGTTTCTCGCATGCAAACTGGGTCAAGTAGAGGCCGTCCGCGAGCTGCTTTCTTTTCCCGACATCGAACTCAATGTGCAGGACGACCAAGGGGACACCGTTCTTCACTGGGCAACCCGGCGCCACTACGATCCATTGGATGCACTTTTTTGTGACACAAGTTTTCGTTCATGGGACCTCGACGAACAAGACCAATTCGCGGCGTCCCTCTGTTTTCTGAGACAGCTGGACATAGGTGTCCGTAACAAGGACGGAGATACTCCGTTCATGGAGGCTTGCAAGACAGGCCTTGTACGAACAGTCCAACACCTACTCGAAAGGGAGCAAGGGAACCCTTCTTTCATTCTGCAATCTAATAATCATGGCCAGACGGCCTTGATGTTAGCGTGTCAGAGTGCAGAAGGAAACTCGGAGCCGACCGCAATGTCAATCCGAATGAAGAGCTTTGAGACCCTCCTTGCTCATGGTAGCGACCCTCATGCGCGTGACGCAGATGGCATGACAGCATTCCTTTTCGCCGCAGACTCTTCGCGGCACATCGGCTACAATTCTTCGTTCGCCCCGCGGCATCTGAATACTACACTGGCATCATGAAGCGGCTACTCGCCTTCGACGAGACTATCATTGACCAGCGTGACGACAACGGTCGATCTGCACTTATGTTGGCTTCCGAATCTGGGGATTTCTCTTCCGTCCAACTCATCCTCGAGCACAAGAAGCATGACGCCGAGTACCTCGATGCGCAGGATAAAGAGGGGAAGACGGCCTTCATGTATGCTTGTCATTCGGCGGACCCAGACGTAGTTGAGGCCTTCCTTGTCCAGAGTTGCTTGGACATATGCAAAGAGTGCCATCGTGGCTGGTCAGCTTTAGACTGGCTTCTCGACACAGGGTACCATCGGGGGACGTACAAGACTCTCTCACTCTTGACCTGCGATCCCAGATGGAATGCCTCTGCTACTCGAAAGGCCATTTTACGCACAATGTCGGCATCGCCTGATGACGACAGATACCCTTGGGGGGTCGATTTTCTCGCTCTGTGGCCTCACATTCGGAAGGCCTTCATTTGGAGCCTGGACGAGAACGACACGGTTGTAATGCTTGTCGCCGCATTGCGTGGACCATGTTGGATATACGCGACTTTCGTTCTCTTTCAGCTCAATCTTTTGGACGAGCGGTGTATTGACTTGGACAGGGGTGGCCTGGGAATGTGTCTCGATATCCTGGATGAAGGTTCGGCTCACTTCAGGATGCACGAGTTATTCAGAGAGCTGCTGAGAAGAGGTACCGACAAAGCGGCAGCATCAGCAGATGTCGATACAGATTAGGCGTGTAATCCAAAATGCTGATTGGCATTGATTTATGTCTCATGTATATGAATTTTTGGCCGGACAACAGGAAGTAGGAGCTGAGGAGAACCATGAAAAGTACACAAAAAAGATGGAAAAGAAGGGCAACAGGGTCGGACCAGACTACGACTTGGTCCGTTTCCTACCCCTCCCACCACCGTCCATCATTTCCTCCTCTCTTCTACTCTTCTGCCCCACAATCCTCATAACCTCCTTCTTCCTCTCCTTCGCCTTCTCCTCCTTCCTCTCTTCCATCTTCTTCTCCTTCCTCCTCTTCTCCTCCCTCTTCTCCTCTTTCTTTTCCTTCCGTTTCACAACCTGCTCCTTCCTCAACGCCCTGATCTGCTGCAATAGTGCCACAGCCTTCTTCTCCTCGGGCTCCATGACCACAGCGCGTTTCTGGAGATAAGTGGGTGCACGTTGGGGTGCGGTGAGTTTGGGTTTGGATGCGTAGGGTAGGGTGGCTTGGAGTTTCTTGGGTACGATGAGGGGGTTGAATTTACGTGGAGCGCGTTCGATCTTCTTATAGGTGGAGTTGACGTTGAGAGGTGTCTTGAGGCCTTCTTCCCTGCGCACTTGGCCCGTGAGGCGCATACCTGTCCATCCAGCCTTGTCGGAAAGTAGGAGGGATGTGACAGGGTTGTAGAATTTGCGTGGTTGGACCGAGTACCAGGCTCGTAGGAAGACGATGTCTGCGGAGATAGGTCAGCGTCTGTAGGCTAGGTGTCGAGGAAATAGAAAGACATACCGCTCAGAAGGATCTTATCTTCGAACGTTGCCCTGAACGCTCCATCAGGTTTAGGTTGAGCCTTCTTCACTTGCCCCCGAATCCCAGAAACCGTCCGGATATTCGCTCCCTCAAACTTCGCCACTTCCAGCGCCGTCGAAAACATATCCTTGATGAACGCAGTGTTCTTGAAAATCTTGTAAGGAACACCCGTGAGCTTGATCTTCTTGACGATCTTCACGCTCCTATCGATATCGAGGACGACACCAGTTGCTGAGACCCTAAACCCTGGTGTGGCAGATGACAAAGAGTTGAATGCGCAGAAACCTGTGTTGGGAAGAGCGACTGGGCCGTAGAACGTTGCGTAGCAGTGCATGTGCTCCGGGGTATACTTGAGCATGCGCATTCGGATGGAGTGGTCGTCCAGGGAGTAGATAGGGATCGTCTGGAATCGTCTCCACCCCAGTGAGAAGATCAATGGATCGTTGTTCTTCAGGGTCCTTGCGTACCACCTGTGTCTCTTCAACCGTACCTGGACGTAGCCGAACCTCTCCTCCGCAGGGAGGAGTCCACCAACGATGATAGGGTATGTCGGGTCGAAGTTCTCTACGAGCTCCGCAGGGACATCCGTGAGCTCGATACGCACGTAAGAGCCTGGTCGATAGCCCTCGACGAGTGCACGAGCTTCCGGGTCGAGAATGCCCTCGAACTCTTTGCGGTTAAGTTCAAGCTGCGCGGCGATCTCTTCCTTCTTTTCCGTGTAAAAGTCCTGTTTTGAGGATTCAGGGTCGTCGTACTGCTCATCGAACTTCCGCTTGAGAGCTTCCTTCTTGGCGGCGAGCGCTGCTTTGGGGTCGAGCTCCCCGCCTCCTTCCTGCTCGGCGTCTGAGCCAGCGTCTGAACCGTCTTCGTTGTCCTCGTCACCGTCTACACCACCCCAGCCTTCATCGCCCTCCCCTTCACCTGCAACGGCAGAGTCTGTTCCTGTGATGAACAGCCGGCGCAGTGAGTCGAGCATATCCTCATCCTCCCACTTCTTCAGCTCCTCCGGGTCGATATCTTCCTTCCCCTTGTCTGCTACGTCGTTGGTCTCTGTAGCTCGACTCTTGATAGTGAAGAAATCGTCCTCGTCATCCATCCTACCGTCCTCTTCGTCTTCCGGTGAATCTTGCTCCCCGGCGACGATCTGTTCCGGTGTGAGCGTCGTCGTGTAGATGAGCTTCGTCCAGTCTTTCCGCTTGGCTTTGCGAGATGACGACGCGAGCTGCTGTGCGTGTAGCGAGAGGTTGGCTTTCCACTTCGGAGCGTCTCCCTCCTCTTCCACACCGGACATTGCATCCTCGTCTTCCTCCTCGTCGCTAGGTATGTCCCGGTCATCGTCCTCACCACCAAACCGCACTCTCCGTCCACCAAGTTCTTGCTCCTCATCGTCCCCATCACCGAGGTCAGAATCACTTTCAGCATACTCGACGTCTCCCCGTTGTTTACTGCTCCCTGCAGAAGGCAGACCACGGGTTACAGTCCGCATGGATTGTCGACCGGTGTTCCGTTGGGGGCCATCATCATCTTCCTCGAGCATCCAGTCCTCTTCATCGTCGTCACCTTCTTCGTCTTGAGAGAACTCGCCTTCGTCGTCTTCCTCTTCATCGCTCATGTCTTCGTCGGAGTCCGCGTTGGAGTCGTTCCGTGATGCGTCGAGTTCGATGGCTTTTGAGGAGGAGCTGAAGAGTTTGATTTGGCTGCGGGCGACTGCGTCGTCGAGGGTCGTGTTGACGTCTTGGAGGTTCATGACCATCTGTTCTCCTTCTCCTTGGAGGACTGCAGTGAAAGTGAGTCTTCAACCAACCGTTGAGAACGGCGGACGCACCATCAGCATTTCCCCTCGTGAAGCTACCCGGAACGTTAATCCACACTGCGTCCTTGTCATACATAACACCTCCAACGTCGCTCATCGGTGCGTGAATGAGAAGCTTCTTCTTTTCGCTCAACTTTCTCCGTTTTTCTGACTCGTCGGTGGGTAATGGGCAGGGATCTCCGAGGACCGTGACGCTCTTCATCTCGAGGTCTCCAACACCAGGAATGTGGACTTTGTTGCCCAGCCGGAGGTTCGTACCGCGAAGGTAGCCGTAGACAGTGACTGTCCTGTCGCATTTGCCTTTACTCGTTCGTACGAGTTCACGAGGGGTCAAGTCTTCGAGACGGTCAGCGAGCATGTAGGGATGGGAGTTTCGGAAGATGAGAGGTCGGAATTTCATCACTGAGATGAAGCGGGAGAGGTTCATTATCTCGGTATCGGGGTACCTGCCATTGATAACGCCACTCAAATAGAAGAGTTTTGCGCCTTGGTAGATTTCCGTCCAGAACCGCTTCTTCAGAGCTTTCTTGGTGTCTTTGAGCGTTTTGGCCTTTTTGATGAGGTCCAAGTGGGAGAGGATGCCGATGACTTTTGGGAAGCCGTGGGATTGGAGGATGTTGAGGAATTCGAATGTTTCCATCTCGAACCCGTAGGAACCGTCGATCATGAGCAGGACGAGGTCGGCGACTTTGCCAATGTCGATCATGCTGTTGAGGTCGGTGTTGCATTCGATGAAGGTAAGACGGCGTTTCTTGCCAGAGACAACGGTTATGGGGCCTTTGGCTTCGTTCAGAGTTTGTTTGGTGTAGCGCCGTACGAGACTCTTGAGCAGGGTGGTCTTGCCGACACCTGGAGGTCCGACGATAGCGACGATGACGGGTGGTGGGTCTGCATCGGGTGTTCTGTCGACTAGAGGTACATGTAACCGTGTTTGGTCCTTTTCTGCAGTTCGTCTTCCCTGCTTGTCCGCCCGACGACCCGACTTTGGCGCAAACGCCTGTTCATCGCAACTACCTCAGTCGGATGCAAGTCGAAGTACTAGTTTACAGACGCACCTTTTCGTTGAAACCCTGTTTCTTTTCCTTTCCCTTAGCCTTCTCCTTCTTCTCGTGCTTTCCTCCCGACTGAGAGGCTCTATGTGCTTTGTGGGGACGGTCGTCCATGACGGTAAGGAAACAAGCGCCGGATCGAAATTTTGGAAAGGTTAGGGGTGCTAACCCTAGCTGGAATGGCTGGGGTTAGCAGTCTTGGTGGGGTTAGGGTTCAATGCCGAACACGGTACACGTGACCCCGTCGCGCCGAGGTTGTTGATTTGCGTGCACGATGCACTTTGTCCTATTCCCGCCACCACCACAGCGATACCCATGGCGATGAGGAGGAACGCCAAAGGGCCCACCTTCGACCTCAGCATCCACCGCGACGAGCTCGAGCACGATCGTAGGCAGCTCGAGAACCGCCTAAAGTCCAATATCTCCATTCCTGCCCCTCCCCCAGCGAGTGACGACGACGAGGACTACTATCATTACCACCAGA
>JANDKE010000189.1:17900-33410 GCA_027627275.1 Coprinellus aureogranulatus | reverse complement strand
CTAGCGACCGGCCGCCCAATAAGCATCTCGTATGGAATGTTGCCGAATCGAACTTTCTGTACGAGCTGCGTTGATCGTGTTCATCGCCCCCTCCAGCTCGTCTATGTCGAGGTCGCGCACGCCGCGCACCAGTTCCCGCCACAGATAAACTCTCCCGACTACCGTCTTGATTGCCCGGGGTAATCTGCTCTTGATCTCGTCCAAAAGGATGTCTGTGTCCCATAGTCTTGCACCCCTCACCAATTCCTCCATCTTGCAAGCCCACGCGACGTGAGAATACACCTGCCGCTGCCAACCCCAGGTTTCCTTCTTGAACAAATCGTCCTCGGAAAGCTTCATTTCTCGAAGCTCAGATATACACTGGCTTTGCGTTTTTCTTGCTCTCCGAATGATAGGCCAACGCTTGGTGAATTCTTCTTTCACAGAATTCCAATCCTTCTTCGTATCTTCGGGCAGGTCGTTATACCAGTCGTCCGCGACGCTGCCAGAGTGAAGGTAGTAGACAAACTGCTCCACGCGCTGTTCGTCCTCAACTACAGTCCTACAGAAAGCACGCAGGAAATCTTGTCCGTTTTCGTTTGGTTCATCGCCCCAGAACCAAAGTTCTCTCGTTGCTGCCATTTCAGAGATCTTCCCTTTGAACAAAGAAAGCCAATGCCAACTAAGAGAGCGCAACTTCGACAAGAACTGGCGATAGTTGGTGGCAAGTTCGACCAAAGTGCGTAAAAGATCTGAGTGAGGGCTGAAATGAATAAACTGCTAGTATAGCGACAAAAGAACGTCAGCAACGAGACAAGGCCGCACAAAATAACACCCACAACCTTGAATTGTCGCTTGTACGCCCTTTCTCCCAAGTTTTGATATGCTGCAACAGCTCGTGCTGGTTCTGTGTGGGGCGTAAGAGACCAAGTCGTGACCTTGCTGCCACACTGGCACTTGCAATTGTGTGTGCGCATTTGGCAGGTTTCGCACGCACGCTCTGCCAGCCTGGGTTTGATCTCGGTTTGAATAGAGCCTCCACGTTTGACTGAAACAACCTCAACCGCCGCCCATGACCACCGCCGTCCCGGACGCCTCCCAATGTCGTGTATGGAGGCAAGCCCAGAAGGATATTGACGCTCAAATATTCAACTTGAAGCGTCGCAGGAACGAGCTGGCGCCTATCTCCACGCTTCCTCCAGAAATCCTGGCGAGAGTGTTCTTCCTCAGCGACTCTACCTTTGATACTGTGGAGGCGACTATATTCAACCCTTCCTCTAGGACGGGGGCAGTTCCCTGGTACGATGGCTCCCGAGAACCCCGACCCTTTCCAACAGTGAAGGATATGCATGACTGTATTCCGCTATCACACGTCTGCCATGAATGGAGGGTTATCATATGCAACACTCCTTACCTGTGGACTCACGTCCAAATCCAGCGGGATTACCCAAAACGAGAACTCACCGACTATGTCCTCAAGAATTCACGTTCTCTACCCCTCACTGTGGACTTCATCTGGAGTACTTGCTGGCAGACTGAGGGGTCGGACGAATTCAAGCACCGTGACTTCGTCGCAGAATTATTTCGTGGGCATGGGGCCAGTAACAGGATCAAGCACCTTTTCTTCTACGTTAACCTGTACGAAGTAGAGGACCTCGAGTCCTTGGGACGACCATCAATCTCGCTGCATTCCCCACATTGGAATCGTTCGAGTTCGTCAACAAGGATGGTTACTCTCCACGCTTGAATTTGGACAATTTCCTGTCGGGTGGCGCTCCGAACCTTCGAAGCCTGGATATTGCAGGCGCCGCCATTCCATGGACGTCTCCCATGCTTCGTTCTCCTTGCCTCACCCACCTCACGCTCCATGACACTCAGATTCTGACAGTAGAAGATATGTCTGATCTTCTTTCCTTCCTTCACAGAGCGCCTCAGCTCAAGACACTGGGCATCGGCATGGGCAGATACTCGATGATAGACGATCCTTCACTCGGCAACATCGACGCGGTTGCCCCTCCGATAAAGCTCCCATCCCTCGAGGCCCTTCATCTCAACTCGAATTACTTCCTTCCCCTCTCTATCATCTTATCATCTATTCAGGTCCCTCCGACCATGAAAAGTCTTATTGTCACCTGCGAAGAAGCGGAGCAAAACCTTCAACCCCTCACTGACTTCGTTAACATATTGGGCAACCCTATCACCCCGGCGCAAATAGAAATTGGCCAGCATTTCACCACAGATCAATACTTCGTCAAGGCTTGGGATGTGCAAACTGCTTGCCTTGATACAGACGGGGACGACATGTTCTATCTGGAACCCAACCGCCTCCACCTTTACAGTGACGAGCCTGTGTGGATAATACTCCAAACCGGCTCGTTCCCATTCCCGCAATCCAATGGCGGTCCAGCGCTAAGGCTGCCATGGTCTTTCAACAACCTCGGCGTCATCTCCATCGGCAGGTTGAACACCGTACTCCCAACGGAGTTTTGGATTGAGCTGTCGCGCTTGCCGGACCTCGAGGTTGTGAGATTCAAATGGACAAGGATAATTGCTGTGCAACCCTTCTTGAACTCCCTCGTAGCACCCCAGTCTCGGCAGGAAGGCGTGACCAATGACGATGCCATATTCCCATTTCTTGGCCTCAGGGCTGTTACCTTCGAGGGCATGCGAAGAGCAGTTCGATATCTCCGACACGACCTACACGAGTTTCCGCTGCCGTCGCCCGCGATCGATGTCATGCCAAGCTTCTTCAGTGGCGAACTGAACAGACAGGCGTACATGAAGTATATCGCCTCGTTCCTGTTTTACGCCTTCGGCCCTCATACAAATCGCGAATTCTTTCTAGACGAAGTGTGGTTCAAGTCGGCGGGCGAATTCGATGCCGCCCTCAAGACCCAATATGACCACTGGGAGAGAGACGAGCCAGTGTGCGACAACAAAATTGAGGATCCCGAAACGTACAGACTGCTCTTGGAGTCAGCGGAGGGTGTTCTTTGCGGGAATACGTTGCATAAACTGAAGGAAGGCTACGAATTTCCGGGGCAACCTGGCGATAGCAGCCTCGGTGACTTGGGCTAGCGCAACATTCGTAAACCTTACAAGGTCGTGACGCTTCGTCGGACCAAGTACACAATATCTTCTAACAATGGATGCCATATTCAATAGGGATCCTCACCTTATACCGTTGCCCTTCACCTGACAATCCGGAAACCCTCCCAGCGTCCCGTCACATTCTCACATCGCAAAGCTCATCTTTGGAAGAGAAGAGATGCGAAGCCCGATTGCAAGAGATACATGACAGGAAATAAATTCGACCACTCAGGCTTGCTCCAACCACGCCCGCCAACATACGCATGTCGGAGCCGCGGGCGTAGAGCCTCCGACTTGGGGTCTCTTCAAATATTGCATTGGAGGGAAATTGAGTGGTTCTAATTTTGCAAGTGCACCATGCATGGTCGCGTCAGTGGCGTATCTCGCGGTCTTCGATACCCGCACCGACATGCTCGTTAGCATTAGTCTTGCTCTACCAAGACAGATTTTGACTGTTCAAAGATTGTAAACTTCTGATGAATTCCGCAATCAATGGTTTATCCGGAGAGAATATGAGGACAAAGATTAGTCCAATTCAAAACCCGGAAGCCACGAGGCGGTAGGAATCTGACACCAATTCAGTGCCAGCGTCAAGGACCACCACATACGGTATGTTCCTGTCACCGAATGCCCAGAATAGTTGAATCGCACCCTTTACAGGCCTGCCCGTTTCATGCCCCGACCCAGAGGTAGGAATAGAAAGGGCGGGCCTAATTCTCGTTTCACTGTGTGTCTATTCTCGCTCCCTGTTCTCTACCCACCCGTGACGCGTGACGCCCCGCTATCATGCGCCTTTCGCTGACCCTGTCTACTGTCGTCGTAGCAGTCGTCTCAACTGTGAACGCTACGCTACCCGCGCAATGGCTAGAGATTTGGAACTGGTACCTCGAGCATCCCCTCAGCCATGTCCACAGCGATACGTCTGTCCTGAGCCAAGACCCTACCCCAACACTCCAGACACCGGAGATGATCCTGGCCCAGGCCGCTTCAAGTGTCGAATTGGGTTTAGCAGCAGCGACCCCAACTTCGCCTTCTGCATCTATGAGAAGGTCAGTTCTTCGCTTTCATCGAAGAGGCTCAATCCCGATTCCCTTGAACAGGATACCGGGAACTTGGTGGCCTCGACGCCTTCCGGCGTTCAGGCTTTATGCTGGGTTAGCGGAATGCCCAACCCAGAATGTACTACTCTTTCACGACGTCGGGCAATTCCTATCCGACCAAGGCTCCCGGAACCCCAGCAACCAGGGTCACCAGTAATAATGGAGAGGTTCGCCAAAGCTAAGAAGAGCTAGGGGAATCTATTGCTCGCCTGAAGCCTCCTGACGCCCCCGATGAAGCCGCATGCTCATCAGTCACTCGTACCTTTCTTGATCACGATCGTACCATGATAAGCATCCTTCGAGATGTTGACACAGCTTTTACATATCCCGCTCGTTTGATTGCACCCTTCTACCTTTTTGCACAAACTCGCGACCCTATTATATAACCCTTTCAGCGCCTATTTCGGTTGCATGTTCCGCTTGACTCTAAGCAAGTACTCACCATGTATTCGAGGCAGTCTTGAACTCTCTAAGAGCAGAATATTGTTATTGAGCAAGCCACTTTGCAGCGGAATCTCCCTCCAGTATCCTTCAGTTGTCGAAGCGACCTTGACCGCGTGTTAGCGCCTGTTCTTTGTCCAAGTGCACCAAGGACAGTGACACTAAACTGTCGAGGCGGACGTTATAGGTAGCATCGACAAGGGTAAGGTCGTCATGCTCCCCCCTCCGCTTGTACCTTTCAAGCAGCGCCTGGATTCGTGGGCATGGTAGTCTCCCTCAGACCTTGGTGCTAAAGTCATTGGCTTGGAAGGAGACCCACTGCTGCCACCCGATTCGCTGAGTTCTATACCGCGAAGAGCAGCGTAGCACTCGAGCGTGTGTACCGTCGTCGGGGTCCTCTGTCCCCAGGGCTAATACGGCAAGGGTGTCAGGCAGTGCCTCCCTCAGCTCCCTCAACTGGCAGAGTTCTACGAGTGCCCTGTTGGCTGACAGCTGGGCGTGGTGGTGGCGCATTGATGGTCGATAGTGAGGGTGGTCCGGAACAAAACCTAGTCAGTGGCCGTGAGTATCCCCGTCAGAGCAACCACCTGGAAAGTTGGGCTCACCGTTCAAGGGGTGTGCTCTTGCGAAGTGGCACTCATTTCGGTGCAGTGCCTNCCAATCCGCTTTTTGACAAGCNGTTNAGCAGTACATCACAGATCGGCAACCAGAGCACAATTTCGGGGAGCCCGAAGAGGAGCGCGGNCACTGGGAGAGTCAGAGANCCAGCATGACCAGAGACGGCGGGGCNCACTCACGCTATCNATATNATCGCATAAGAAGTAACCTAACTTCTCCGACTGCGTCACATCCGCGGCCTTGACGATGTTTACCGTATTCATGAACCACTTNGTCCATCCTGTTGGCTCGAGNGCTTTTGTTTTCCAGAACTCCTGTCCGAGCCAGACTTCGAAGTGCCAAGTGACATGATCTGCAATCTTGGGATACTGGGTNCAGTAGTCTTCAAGGNCCTGCAAACAACAAGAGATNGGTGNCGCTCTCTCCTCGTCATGTCTGGATATTGANTTCATCCCGTCAATCAGGATCGCCGTCCACCCATGNGGAAGGAGTTCCAAGCGAGCAAGTAGGGAGGGCTTCCAAAGTCGACGGCCGTGCTGAGCGAACTGCACCACAGCCAGTACATGCACCGAACTCGCCAGGCGATATCCCTCGANCTTGTCAACTCCAGGATCGCACTTTTCCAATAGCCATTTCTGAAGGGCNCGCGCGAACTCCTCGAAGAAGGAAGAGTTCANGAAAGCCTGNGCTAACTCGGCGTGCTGGCAGAGGTGGTACACGACCATGAGCACCGAACCCAGACCGCCGATCACCGCATGTANAATCGTTTGACCTGACGGCTCTTGCGTNTCAAGTTCAGTCAACCTCNTCTTGATAGCTGCCCTGTCCAAATTTCCTATGACNGTGCATCGAGATGTNGCNGCCGCAACGANNGANTCACGTAGCTCCCTGGATGCTGTTCCTGGCCCGCCCCCACANAGNANATCAAATACTCTTTGCTTCTGCTCNTTCTTTAACAAGAACTGAGNNANGAGGTGGATAATTGGGCATGGCTTGTTNNTCCAAAGCGANAAGAAGGCAGGGTGAGNGTGTNTNCGGGAATCCACNGCAGCCCACGCTTCCAACGANTATTCCACAATGCCGTCCGAGTGCAATATGTGGTTGGCCAGCCCATCCCAGTTGCTGCCAAGCATATCANTNAGGGTTTGACACTGCTTTGTCGGGTCTGCTAGACGCTGTTTCTCATCATTGCCCTGGGGAATNCTGTCACGGACAAGGTATGTGAGCCATGCCATGTAGTCGTCCCACCTCGAGATCAGGCGTTGACTAGCAGCACCAGAGAGCTCTGCGGGACAGAGAAGGAGCACNCCGGACATGCCATCTGCGGTGCTGAACGCGGCGTTGCGGGCGCGCTGAAACTTGGCTTCCTGCAAGTACTGCCTCTGCATATGNCGAAANTTGTCGGGAANCTCAGGGTCCATCCACTTTGGTTGAAGATGGTGCAGCAAAACGTCAAGAATCTCCAGACGGAAGTTCGAAGGGTGGCATGCTTTCATGAGATCGTACAATGNATGAACATTATTGGCAGCTTTGGCCGCAGAGACAAGCTATTGATTACCTCAACTCCAGAATTCATCGTAATATATCTGGACCATGAAGACTCACCCTGTCGAGGCTAGAACTTGGAAGGAAAGGCCGNCCCTGGGTTCATNATCTCGGAACAGCGTTCCANGAAAGAGTTCACTACTCACCGCAGCCCGTTGGGATGCCCTTGTCGAGTTTNACGGCATGGTGGGGCTAAGCTATTGAGGCAGAGGGCTTGAACAGTCCCAAGGATGTGCGCTNATGGCGACTGGTGANGGTTGCGATGAAAATGCCTGCGCTGATCGCCGATCTCTGGTTNGGATAAGGATCACGGTCACACGCAGATGATTAGCGCCCACTCNTNGTCAACNGAACGGCGGCTAACTTGAAGCTANNGGCATCCGGATTANCCTTTGTTTNNGCTGAATACCCTTTGGNNCNTCNTAGANNNTNNCNGAANCNTANCNNGACGGGAAGAACCGGCCNTGGNAAGGAAAATAACCTNATANATGCCTGAGAGCANGGACGANGCGTCGCATCAATGGGGTAGTGGTAACCTGGGTCGTTGCCATCGTCGAAGCACGTCGTTTCGACCGCCGGGGGTTCGATTCCCCCTTGATGCATAGCTNGCAAGTAAGGGTGTCTTTCTGAGCNTNCTNTAACACTTTTTTCCACCTAGGGTCATGTAANTTGCCTTCCCGCTCCTTAGGNNTGTGATAGGCAGAGTTCCAGCCTCCGGNTCACCCTGGCCCCCATCCAGGGAGCTGTACTCAATGAGGCAAGGAAAAATCAAGTCCATGATGNTCNTTCATAAGAGATTTTCTTGTTTCAAAACGCCGGAGACCATGTACGCCGACCGACGCTCTCTATCAAGGCCCACCCAATCTCCCNCTGATGCTTGAGACCCGTCTTCCATCCCGTAGACATANACGTCGTCGTCATTTNCTGGCTGTTGCCTTGAGCCGTCCATGCTCACATCCCCATCCTTCCCCCCGCTCTCCTTCGNATCAGACTTCCTCTTCTTCTCTTCTTCCNCTGCCNTCTCCTTTCGCTTCCTGTCACTATCCCACAAAATATCNTCCCACTGCTCCGGCGGAACATTCACAGCGTAGATACTTGCACCNGCCACCCCGATGGGCAGTATCGAGCCTAGCATGGCAGANACGATACCATCCATAAGTACGCCGTCGTGCAGCACCTGCGCAGGGATTGGACGGTATTCCGCCTCCAGGATCATTCCCTTCAACGTATCTTTGCTTCTGACAAGCCCAATCCGAATGTACCAGTCCGACCCGATTGACCAGATTTTGCCATCCACTGTGAGCTCTGCAGAAGCGAANGGGTTGTTCTGTGCTGCCCCTGGGCCGCCTTGCCCTGGACCGCCTCCGGTAGCCATACCCAAACCCGTTCCTGCGCCCATGCTGACAGTACCCGCGTTTTGTGCCGTGCCAGCTGCGTGACGGACTGGCATCCACCTAGCTTTGAGCATCACAAGCAAGCTCTCCAGAACGCCCGGTGGCCGTACTGTGACGAAGGTGTTGCGGTAATGCGTCAAGGGTTCCTGTAAACCCATCATAGCTGCATCTGCGTGGGTCGGGGCCGTAGGGTCATCGAGGTGGACAAATACAATATCGTGGTTTTGTATCGTGATCATGGCACGTTCATTGGTGTGCGAGGCAGGTGCAGCATTCGGCTGCGAAGGGTTGAACCCCAATGTCGAGCGATAGGATTTGAGCGATAGGTGCCATGGGCCAGCATATCGAGCATCGTGGTTAACCCGAATGTTGTGCTCTAGGATGGCCAGGGAGTTGGCATCGGCGTTGACCCAGCGGGCGAGGCCGCTGTACCCCATGGCAGTGGACGACGAGGTGAGTGTTCGAAGGCGAGTGACATAGATCACGCGGGTGTGACCAATCGCGCATAGTGTCACACTCGGCGACGCGTCGAGTGTGGAAAGCTTCCAGGTAGATGATGGTATCGACCCATGTATTATTGCAATACCAGACTACAAGTACTCTACTGATTTCGCACAACGATTTATAGTGTTTAATTGGAAGACCAGCCTCCCATAGATCCAGCACCTAGGCATTAGTTAACTTGTTCTATAAGCATCATATCGATGAAGGCCGTCCTGCATAACCCGGTGAAGCTTCTAGATCTTGAATCCACCCGCAAGGCCCATAACGTTGTCGGGATCAACCTTCGCCTTGATCTCCTTCAACTTGGGGAGGTTGCTTCCGTAGAGCCTTTCGATGGGGGTGTCCCAGTGAGCATAATTATTGTAGAGAGGCGCCTCCTTGATGTCGACGTGACCTTCCTCAATGAGTGCGGATTCGAGGGTGTCGCGGATGTTCTTGAGGGTAGTGTCGAACAGCTCATCCTGCGACGGGTCGGTCCACGCGAACATCAGAGCACACGGAGTGAAGACTTTGGAGCGGTCGAAAGGATAAGCAGAGGCGCTCTGGTTGTGGGACAGGATGCTGGGGAGGAAGGGTTCCGCTGCAAAAGCCGCGAAGGCGAGGGACTTGGGAGTGAGCTCCGCACCCGCAGTCTATTACGGTTCGAGGCGATGAGCGAGTGATGCATTATTAGGAGCAGGGTTCACATACGTGGGTGAGGTTGTTGATCAGGTCTAGGATCTCAACCGAGTATGCAGGAACTGGGATAGTGATTTGGCGTCCCCTAGCTAGTATTTAGTACGTTGCCACCGTAGGAAATAGTAGACGATGTAGACGAACCTGGCTCCCTGAAGATCGACCGGGTCACCCACATTCTTGATGAACCGCAACAAACTCTCCTGCGTTCCGATAGTATCCCTTGCGGAGGTGATGTTCAGGAATGCGTCGAACATCCCGGCTGGGGCTTCTGGCCCATCGTAGAACAGGATGACATTGATGAGAGGCTAGATGTGCTGTCAATATCCCTAGTTGCTCACTGAACTGCTTCTGGGCTCACCGTGCTTCGGGTATACGTGATAGTGCTGACTACTGCTGCTTTCGGATCCGTCACTTCTTCAGAGAACTTGGCGGTCGCGGCCGATACGGCAGAGAAGACGCTTGGGTCCGCGTAGGTGATTATGCCTCCCTGTAGAGTCGACAAAATGAGTTAAAGGGGAACGATGACGCGAGGAATCAGCTTTCATACCCAAGTCTGGCCTTGAGGAACAGCCTTGAGCGTAATCTTGGTGACGATGCCCTGGGGGTTTATTGAGTATCTGGACGGTAAGTCGGAAACAGCTTTTGAAGCTTACGAAGTTGTTTTGAGCGCCCTTTATTCCAAGATTCAGTCACTCAGCGTAGACAGCATCAATGGCAGACGACTCACCCTCAATCCGAAGAACAAATCGGGCTCGGAGGTCTCCGTAACCCGCACAACCTCACCGTTAGGTTTCACAAGCTCGAAAGCGACCGCCGTGTCGATGGTCAGTCCGTACTGATTGGTCTTCCACGCATGGCCTGTCGTCCGAGTCAGTCCGGTCAACATACATTTGCCTGCAGAACAGACAGCTACTCACCTCCGCCGAGAGTGAATCCTCCTACACCGACCTCGACGCCTCTCCCACCGACAACACTAACGTTATGGGGCTCCAGCGCCTCGTAGACATCTCCCCACCGCAGTCCAGTGCCGAATTCGACGACTCCCTCGGTGGAGTTGTACTCGATAGAGCGGAAGCCGTTCATGGAGATGTGGACCCCGTCGGTCGAGGACCAGCCTGGGTTCGAGGCATGCCCACCGCTTTGAACCTGTGACTATGTTAGATATTGAAAGACGATAAAGTAGGGAGTACTCACAGCAAACGGAGTACGAGTTCGGCCGACGACTTCCAGCTGAGCGGGTGGAGTGGTCAGTCCAACACCTCTCCAGTAAAGGAGCTAGCAGACCCACAATCGTTGCGACATCAGCCGTATTCTGAGGCTCCACAACGCACGCTGGAGTTTGAGTGCTGCTGCTAAGCCAGTGGCGAGTGAGGTTCTGGAAAGACTGTGAATCTAGACGCGTCGAAAGGTTGACGGTAAAGAACAGCGCTTGGTCCCGGGGCGAGAAGACGTACCAGGCGAAAAGACAGAGTTGGCGGAGGAAATCTTGCTAGCTATCTCAGAACAGGTTTCCCCATACCCATTTGCAGGGGCGGAGGCGACGAGCAAGGGCACCAGCAACGCCAGTGTAAGACCTAGAGCGCGGGGCATGATTATGAAGATTAGGGTAGAGTTAGCGAGTGTGTATGAGGAATGAATGAATTGTTGGTACTATCGGTGTGTCCCTGCCCCCCTTTTATATGAATTCAAGGCGACAGAGATTGGTTGGAGGTAACTCGAGGGACCGCGTGGATTTAAGCCACTGCTGTAAAATCCGCAGCCGGCGTAAATCTGTGAAATTGTGCTTTCGAGCTACGCGGCAGGGGTGGTTGCCTAGCTAGTGTTTCGAGGATGGGAGGCGTCTCGATGGCGAGGTATGCTGGTCGCAAAATTCAAGCTGTAAAGCGCCTTGACGACGCCCCAAAAGCTGCCCCTCGCTCACTCTGTTCAGCTCTCAGAACGTGCTGGAGACTTTACCTACACTCAAATATCGGATACAACGTTTCTTCGTCATGATTCTTCGCCTTTCTGGGTCTCCCACCACTTCACAGCACCGCAGAAATTTCTGATCCGGGAGCAATATTCGACTCCATCTCCGGTCGTACGCCAACTTCTTCGCGAATAGCTGTGCAAGACCAGTGCGGTATCCTTTGGTACTACGCGATATTGTGTGAACGTTGCTGCCTCGAGAAAGATGGAGAAACGCACAGAATCGTGACTGACCAACGTTGACCCCGGCACTACCCAACTTTGATGCCGTGTTAGCGCTTCAGGGGGTTGTCCAAGACTCTCCGACTCGGGGACTTATAACATCCTTACCTGGCGTTCCCAATTCCAATTGGAATAAGGTAGAGGGATAGTGAGAGCAAGCGGGAAGGAAATATCTAATCTACGGCTGCACCTCGACACGCCGTCGTACGTCATTTCCACATTTTTGATGGCCTACGGCGCTTCAGCCGACGGGCGCTTGTTTTCGCAGCTATGAGTCAGCAACCGCAGACGTCAAGCGATGGAAGGTCTTCTCTATCTAGAAGGACCAAAACGTGGTCACTTACTGCGTAGTACGTACCGACCTGTGCCGGTGGCGGTGAGCATCTTGAGCTGAACGGTCTAGCATAACGTCGTATATGATATCACCCTCGTGGTATACTACCAGCCAGATCTGACGAAGCAAGAGTGGAAAGAGGAAGAAGCAACGGAGTGGAGAAAGCGAATGAGCATTCATTCGCGGTGTCATCACGAAGAAGTGTTGGCAGGAGTGCACGCCTCTCTCTATTAGACAGCAGATGAGGCGTCGTCTGCGGAAGGTATATTTGCGTTAACTTCCTCCAGGAATTCGGTCGCGATTTTTGGGTTCGAAACCTAGGGCATGCGTCACGTTAGGGGGAATGGGCGCATGGTGCAAGCATAAGTACAGACCTTCAAGTTATAATGTGTCGTCTTCCCGCCCTCAATCACACTGAACCTGACATAACGTGGATCTTGAGCTGCAACACACTTCATTCCAGGGAACAAGGTGACGTTCAGAAGGACGGTGTATACTGCGTCTTTACGCATGACTGTGGGGGGAGTGCGCAAACGTGAGGGTGCATCCAGAGTGGCTGGGTTGTGATCACTCACTCAATCGAGGGCTGCTGCCGTCCTCTCTGTTCACATTCAATCGAATGATTCCAGTGCCTCGTTCCTTCCAGGAGTTGCCATCCAGAGCGAAGAGCTTCCCGCGGACTTGCAGAATGGTCTCCTCGTCTTCTTCGCCCGTCACGACTGCAAACAATCAAGTCAGTTGGGAGCAAACAACAAGGAGTCTAGGCAAAGATGCTTACGATCCTGAGCCTCCAGGTTTATCTTGGGCTTGCCATCTTCCTCCTCATCCTCCTCCCCAGCACCAGCAGCCCTTAATCTCTCTCCAAAGGAAGACGTCTGTGTTCCTTCCTCGCCTTCGTCACCATCTTCTTCCTCGCCATTGCTATCTTCCTTTTCCTTGCTACCGAATACACTAGCGACACTCCCGGTTCTGCTCCCAAAAACGTTCGAGGACGATCCTACACTGCCGAACACGTTAGCCGATGATGATTCGTCCGTTTTGACCTTCTGCGGCGCATGGAGAGCCGCTGCAAAGCCCGACGACGTATATGACCCGAAGGGATTCGCATTGAGGGTGTTAGTGCGCCGAGGTGGGGACTTTGCACGCCCAAGCTTCGAAGTCGAACCCAACACAGGAGGAGACTTGGAGCGTGCGACTCCGGCGAAGGGCGAAGCAGTACCAGAGAATGATTCAAATCCACTTCGCTTGGGGGCTGGGGAAGCAATGGTGCTTTGACTATCATTGGGCAAAGGGGACTTCTCTCGTGATACGGAGGCGAAGGGGGAGGCTGCACCAGCGAAGGCGTCGAATCCGGAGCGCGAGGACGAGCCTGCGAGAGGTGTCGATGAACCTGATTTCAACGCGTTGCCCTTGACATTAGCGAATGGCGAGCTCGTTGATGCGTACGCCATGAAGCCGCTCTGCACGTGGAATGAGTGTTCTGTGATAGTGAAACGGGCACACAAACGTACCAGCTTGGGCACTTTGGGGGAAGGAGGGGAAGTTCTTTCGTTGGGTTGGGTATTGGGTGATGGTTCGGCATTATTGTCGTTCTGCTCGTTCTGCGTACCTTCTTGCTCGTTGGGGGAACCATCCGGTGGCCCAGTGCTGGTACCACGCTCCAGAAATTTACGTTTCAAGCCCTTCTCGCTGCTATCCGGCCGAAGGGTCTGTTCCGCAGGTGCCGCAGGAGCAGGAGGCTCATCAGCAGGCTGTGTCTCTTGCACGTCCTCGACGATAGGCTCGCTCTTCTCTATCACGGGCGCAGGCTCCAGGAGACCCTCTCCCTTCTTCGTCTCCTCTTCATTCATCTCTTCGTCACTCTGCTGCTTCGTCCAGTTCAGCTCGCCGACACCCTGGCTGATTTGCCTGACCTTGATCTTCATCTCCGCGCGCGGCGTGACCATAACATTCAAGGGTGGAGAGACGGAGTGGGAGCGATTGGGGGATCCAGGGGCGGCGTTGTCGGCATTGGTATCGTCTTCGGCGGTAGGGCTTAGTCGTCTGCGATTCTTTTTGGCTGGAACCCTCGAGTCTTTCCGTTCGCGAGTGGGAGCATCGATATCCTATTGGAACATCCGGATAGCACTGTTAGAGCACAAACACAGGATAACGAAAAATCGAACGGCTTCCACGAGGCAGTCGCCGCAGTANAACANGCAGAAAGGTCGTACGAGATGGGTAGTGGNATATNGTAACGTAAATTTCATATGNAGAACAAGGGGACGATAGAGGGCGATAACAAAAGCACCCCAGAACTTCNAGAGGCANGGACCACGAACCTGGGATGCAGAGGGCGATGCTACGGGTTCNAAGGACGTGTCACGGTTTCTCTTCCTCGACAANTTCAGTTCTNTACCACCCANNTTCAGTATACATGAGCAATTCGTCCAACNGGCAAGGAGCCCCAACGGGACCAGCACGCACCAGCGTCAATTTGCTCAGTCCCCGATGGAGGCGACGGTGTCGGCGAAGTACTCTGGGAGCCTTCAGGTTGTTGCTGAGGTATGTTTTGAGGTTCTGACATTGTCGAACACGTTGCCCAGGTCAGTGGAGGTGATGGTCGGTGTTGAGAATGCGACGACCCCATTGAACCCTCAATATCCTCTTTCGGCAACGCCCGACACCGTGACTGGTCCCGGTGCATCCACAGGCACATACCCCAACGGCGCAAAACAATAACGACATTTGCTCGTATTAAACCANGTAAAATTAGCCAATAGATATTCGTGTCTGAGGGTCTATATATCGGTAGAGAGGTACGTAAGATTGGNGAGCATGCAAGAGTCCATGGCGATGTATATGTAGGTAGTGAGTGTGAGAGACCCAGCGGACACCTCCTTGAAGCCTCGAGAAAACATAAGCAGACTATAATGATAGTGATACACCCGGGACAACCATATAATTAGAGCACCGAGAAAAAGAAGCACCAGATGAATGCCAAATAGAAAGGGATAACCCGTTNAACCAGAAGAAATGAAAGCTGACCCAAAACCAAGCTGAATATAGATTGATTCAATATCGTTCNTTATCATGGGGAAGGTCATGGTCCAGGCAGCAGTTGACTGGACTCGTTGTTGGAAGCCTGCGGCGACACAGGTATGACTTTTGATTGAGGTCGAGAACCATGGCTGCAGCTCGATGTCGACTGNTCNGCNTTCGACGATCTCCGCAGCTCCTTCCGCCGTTCTTCCGCGATAGCAAGAGTCTCTCGCAAAGCNCGCTCGAGCACNGGNTTCGTAAGAATCTTGTCAACGCCGGCGGCCATGTACTCCTTCTGATCTAAAGGCACATACCAAGTCAAAAACNTTAACCAAGCGAATAANNCNGGGNAATGAACTTACCACTCAGNAGAGCGTTCCCTGTAACCCCAACCACAAAGTCCTTCCTACCCAACTCCCTCAACCTCTCCACCGCCCTCACACCAGACATAATCGGCATCTGATTATCCAAGAAGACAACCGCGTACTTGATGTCCTGCGGCGGCGGACCAAGCGCCGCAACGGCAGGGTCTGAATCCAACCCTTCNTGGAACCGCACGCTCTGANTAACACTCTCCTCCCCATCACCCTTCTTCCCTTGNCCATTANNANCCTTG
>JANDKE010001889.1:0-12038 GCA_027627275.1 Coprinellus aureogranulatus | reverse complement strand
CGCATCGTCCGCACCCACGCTGATCTGACATCATCCCTTCCAATGACGGACAACTCCGCCGGGTCCTATTTTGTTTCAGTCGAGTCACGAGAAACAAGATTAGCCCGACGGCATAAACAGTGGAGGCCCTTATATACTGCGATAAATCCCTAATCCACCCCAGCTCAACCACCACCCCTTTCTGGCAACCATGAACGACAACAGCACCTCTCAGAAGCAAAACCCGCTTCCACCAGCCATTTTGGCGCATTTCCTTCGCCAAATCGAAGGTGGCCATGTACGGACGCCAGCGAGTAAACCAGTTCCGCTTCACTATGACTCCGAGACGAAATCTTTGAAAGAATTTCGTTGGTATGGACGCCACACGGTCGCCAGATTTGACACTGATTGCTCTTGTTTTCTTCATATAAGGCCTTTCGATGTAGAAACTGGACGGCGGATCCCGCCAAGCATGTTGCAGGAATTCCGAAGAACGCATCACTTTAGGGGACCGTCGTGTTTGTGCGCATTTCTCGACGATGAAGACTATACCGAGGCGATCATTGGAATCGTAGAAGTGGCGCAAGACGACACCGCGGGCGGCAACGGGTCGGCCATGAATGGACAATATGTTGCGGCTTGTGAGAGGCAGCGCTGCGGGTTCTTCCGTGAGTTCGAACTGCACTCCTAAAGCCTGCACATAAATTGTTTACAAATCGGACCCTTCTAGTGTGTCTCGAGAAATTCTATATGCTTGAGGGCGTACGACTCCAAGCTTGTCCTCGGCGAGGTGTGTATTTACCCACCGTTGACGATCTGTTTCCTGATCAGTCTGGCCTTCATTCAGACTACGACCTTCAACCTGAGGAGCCGAACTGTATTTCGGATCTCCGAGGGTTTGTTGGTGCTGGAGAACCGTTCTCGGGTCTGTCGCAGGTTGTGAACGAGCCGACGGTTTGCATACGCCGTCGAGGGGCGCGTGAGTATACCTGTCGCACCTATACATAGCAGTATGCTCACGTTTGCCAATTAGAGATTCCCCAAATGAAACCGGAAGCATCCCGCAAGGCTCAAGAGGTGCTGATGAAGAGCCTGGTTGAGGGGATGAGTGAAACGGCGTTCTGGAAGAACTTCGTACAGTGCTTCGTCTGCAAGACCGTAGTACTTCGAATGGGTACTTTCTCCTACCATAAGTGTCCACTTGGTAGCGAGGGGTCCCACCGTCGGCTGTATTTCACGCCACCACACGATGTCAGCTGGCACAGAACAGTCCTTCCAAGAAGGGCGCGATCCAACAATATCAGAGTTCGCCTCGATCGGATGCCAGGAGATACTACACAATCACGTCCACTTGCTCCAATTCGATCACGGTCTAGGAGCTTGACTCCAATGGATGTCTCCCCCGACGGCCATTCCGACAGCGAAATGCAGGAGGACAACACGGTCCTTCACTCGTATGCGGAGGCATGATAAACGACTGAATGCTGCCGTATGCCCCATCCTTTCACTTACTAAATATGTATTTATTTGTTCTCTAAATTATTTTTCTCAAACTTCGTGTTTCATGCAGATGCATCACAGTTTCCAATGCTCAACTGGGAGGTACAGGCGCAGTTGTGGATCCATATGGTCGGAAAACGCGAAATCGAGCTCCGATTGAAGTTGAACCCCAATCCGTCCGAGTCACAGCCGTGGGGGCTGCAGTGGCCTCTTGCGTTAAGCTTCCAACGCATAACTAGATCTTCGTTCCTTAGCACTTCCAATCCTCATTTCTCGACTCAAAGTTGCCTCTCTCCCTTCAACGTACTCCATGAAAGTGCAGTCTACCCTCTACGCTCTTCGATAACTGTCCTGGTCTCTGTTGTGAGTCCTCGCTATGTCCTTCACCTGTCGTTCTGAACCTTTCTAATCTCACCTTTGGTGACTCAATTCAGAACTTTCCTTTGCTAACGCTCTCTTGAGTTCCTCTTTAGCACGACATTCTGTGCTGCTACTCTATGTGCCAGTCCGCAGTGGTTTGTCCAGATTCATTTTTACCCCCTTCTCAAGCTCCCCCATTCTCCGTCCTCTAACCCTCCAGTCCCTAGCCCTCTTCTCCCTCGTCCTTCCCTTCGCCCTTCCCTTCTCGATATTTACTGACTCCTACGAGCCAAATATTAACTTCTGCGCACAGACTTCTGCATCCGGGAGATCCTTCGAATCCGGCCACACCGCCCTAACAAGAAGGAAGCGAGGCACCCAACAGGCTACGCGCTTGATCCCTGTTAGAGTGGTGACAGCGGGTCAAGGCTCCTACCTCGCGGGGGAAGGTCCTCATTCAGCTTCGAGTTTCGAATATTGAAGATGTCGCCGTCGTGGTCGACACTCTTCCTCTTTTCCCCGCTTTTCCTCTGTCTCTGTTCCATCTCCTTTATATCAAACGGACGTTGATCGCTCTCTCCTTCGATAGGTGGAGGCCTTTCTATTTCAAAGCCTGCTACCTCACTGGTCAGTTTCCTCGCTGCTCAGAACAAATTTTCAATCAGATTGGGTATGATAACTTTCGCCCCAATGCTGTAGTCTCGGAACTAGTTCTTAGCAATAGGCGAAGCAGTTCAGGCCACATATGTTACGGCTGAATTTGAGCCATCGACGCCGCGAAGGATGGGTTGTTCTAGAATGGTGCGTTCTGATCTTTTATCCATGGTGCTTCGTTCGTGAATACTTCCTCTTCGTCTTCATCCTTGGCAAAAACTTCTCTATGCTTATGGGTGCGTAGTTCCTCCCTCTCCTGTTGTCACATGTACTCGTCGCCACTTCAGCCAGTGCACCCGATATGCCCGACCCTCCACTTCCTACGCGTCTACACCAAGAACAGCCAAGTCCCGGTTTATTGGTGAGAAGGAAATTAGAAACCCGTTTGAGCTCTCGTCTCTGCTGGCACGGTGTCCTCGATTGAGGCCAGGGGAGTCGATGAAGAGGCGTTTTGCTATGGTCCTGAGAGGCTTCACAGAAAATGCGAAGCAGAAAATACGGGGCACCCCATCCAAGTGCGATAGCGACAGCAGTCTCAGCTGATGAGTTTCGTTTAGCCCGGTACGTCTAAAATCCACTCATGGGGTCCGCAAAGTGCTACGCCGCTCAGCTTAACGAGTTCTCGCCATCCCGCAGGGTTAGACACCTCTGAGAGGTCTCCGGAATCTTTACATGGTTCAGGGTCTGCCCCGGCGTGTCTACGAAATTGCGATGATATGCTTGTGTTCGGTGAACGGGGTCATCCAGCTAAGCATTTAAAATATGTACTAGTACTGGCATGATTCGAATATACGCCTGTGGGTCCTTCAATCAATGTCGATGGAGAAGGTGGATCCGCCCCTGCCTCGTTAGAGATACAGAAAGTCGGGCATGAGTCACCAGGGAAATGTGTCAGTTAATTTAATATGATAATCCGCTCTGGTCTCTTGGGGCCAAGATGGACAGTATAGGTCCCGCTTCTCTCGTATCATCCGAGTCCGCCGGAGGTGCGACAACGATTAGGGGCCTTGCCAAATTTCCCCCTTCCTATAATTCAAAAGCTATCTACTTGTGTTTCATGTTTGTTCGCAAGAATGTGCGGGATGGCTCATATCTTCATGTGATTTCTGAAGTCACGTCCGTATGGGAGAATTGGATGTTCTACTTAGTACTTGGTGGTGAGCCAGCCATCGTCCGGAGAAGCTTGCGAGTAGTCAGTTGGATGGCGTGTGGCCCCACACCGGAGTGCATCCGGCTGCCACTTGAGATTGGACGACTGCATGACTGGACGTTGTGAATATCTCAACCGGCTACGTCCTAACCCATGGAAAACGGGAACAAAAATCAATAGTGTGTGCAAGGGAAGTGGTTTGGTCCGAAAACTTTACGGCACTGGGGCGACTTCGGCCAGTTGATAATGTGGTGCCTACGAAGGTTGGCCAGGTCAAATTCATCCTCGCCAGGGCTCTAAGAATGGTGTGTCTTGCGGTAGGCTTGGACTCACGCCATGCGCCATGCGATCTTTGATGTTACCTCGGCGTCGTTATGCGGAAGTCAACGCTACCAACCAGGGTGCCTCGACGATACTCGCATACTGGCGCTGTAAATCGTAGGTCGCTGGGTAAATGCTTAACGTCTGCATTCCTTGACCGTGACGATGCAGCGTGAAACGGAAGGAACAGTGAGTGACCGTATTTGAGATGTAGCTGGGATTTGGATAACCTGTCAACGCTGTCTTCTGCTGCACTGGGGTCTGGGCATTTGCGTAAAGAACATCAGAGGGGTATAAGGATTCAGACCGCCTACGCTTCGGCTATTGCCATCTTCTTTTGAATCAGGGGAATCGTAGAAAATAAAGGAACATGACCGGTCTCGAGGTGATATGATAGTATAATGATACTGCGGGTTCGATCTCCAGGCGCCACCATCTGACTTCGCCATATATATCCACCTGGATTTGATGGGGTGCTCGGGCTAACAGTTGTACGATCTAGTACGATGCGCTGAAGGATCTTTCTGGAGAAATCAAAGTCCCGGACTCGCAACCTCAGATAACTGGTGTGGGGCAATGTTTATGAATGTAATTGATGTTGCTTTAAGGCAAACCCCCGCCTCAGCTTTCAGGAGGCGACTTTGCAAAAGTCCCGCCGATCTGGAGCCACGCGCAACGACGACGCGCCACATGGGACTGGCTCTGGCTCAGTCGTCGAACGTCTGTCTGGCGGTAACAGCCAATTCGGAGGATCCAGCCATCACTAACAAATCAGAGGAGGTCAAACCCCCTGACCCGACGGGCCTGGGGGGTTTGAAACGATTATAGCCACACACACGCACACACACACCGCCGAAAGCGTGGAAGTCTGCTCCGTTACACCGGAGGATAAGCCAGTTGTGTTGGACTTGAGAGCAATAGATGATATGCCTCGATGAATACGCTGCTTGTCGAAAGAGGTCGACCAGGAGAAGCAAGCAAGCCCCGCAACACAAGGATGTTAGATTGCCGGGGATCCTGGAGAGTGGCTGAACGCGGTGCAAACTAAGATTGGTATGTTCCTTCTTGAGATCGTCATATACTTATAGTCGGTTATTAGTGGAGTGCTTGCAGAGAGCCGATTTCGGAGAGTTACCTTCAAGGCGCATCAAACCATAGAGGGACCTGGGTCACCTGGCCGGTGACCAAATTTACCACAGGATTTCTGCGACTGTAGTGTGACATGATCACATCAATGATGCTCTCGTGCGCACGAGGACCCACTTCCGCCCAGAATGGGTGGGAGAGTACATTGGGAGTCGACGAGCGCGGGTCAATCCTAATGATTGCTGAGCGTGGGCAGGGAGCATACGGGAGGTGGTTCGATTTTAGTCTGATGGCCAGTGCTTGACTTCGGNCGGTGCTACTCTCAATGGTCCACCGAACGTGCACTGGTGTTTACAGATATGTTCTCGCGTATTCTCCTTATTTGAATCTGGCGAAATGGCCGCTATTCGGTCCTGCTAAAACTCCTGTATGCGCGTATGTCACGCAAACCAGGCCATGGCCTGTGCTATCCTACTCGCATTTATGCTCTGTGGGGTGAGAGACAGGCCCACGATCAAAAAGAGGGTTGAATTACTCCGACTCGATACACCTGGTACCAGGACTGCGCCGTTCTGCGAGGCTGGTGCGACAAAAAACCGTGCCAGATTTGCCAGGATTGAGCAGGGTCGCCAAAGCAACCTGGATTCAAGAAGATTGATGCATAACAGTGGCAGCTCTGCATGGAGGGTTCAAGGTTATGGGGACCGGAGGCCCAAAGGGGATGCCAGACCTACGGGCAAGCAGAACAAGACAATATAATATCAAGCATCAGAAAGACGGACTTGGCGGCCCAGGTGTGTGTGATCAAACACTATCAGGCCTTACCGTTCCTCCACAATTACCGTGATGAACTGCTCGCAGGGGCTTCTGCCCATCGGCGCATCATCCCACGCTCTACCAGTTCCCGCCCACATCTCCCGCCCCACCCTCAAGTCGCTTACCAATAGGATCTTCCATGGGGCACTGAGCGGTAATGTGCCTCTCTGTAACAAAGTAAATTCCCAGAATAAGATTCCGATTCGCTTCCCCGCTCGCCCCATCGGTGATACATTCGGCATTTCGTCGCATACGCCCTGATTCGGAAGAGAGAAAGGAATTGAATCCATTTGCAGTTCTGTGGATGGCCTCTTATTCATATTCACGCTCGAACTTCCGTGCGAGTAGGTATTCTCGGTCGCAGTGAGATTTGGAAACCGTCGAAGTGAAACTTAACTCCAATCCCGTCCGAAGCACGGGTCACTCTCCAGTCCATCGTAAACCACACAATCCCTATCGAGAAGTAGGCATGATATGCCTCTACGAACCCATCGTCAGCAATGCCGGGGAACATCGTCGGAATCAATGACATACCGAGACCACTTGCAATGATCGATGAGCCCTTTCTCAGCGAAGACTCTCTTGTGCGTCACTCCTACATGACATTTCAAGCACAAGCATTGGTACAACTCGACATTGCGGTCCGGTACCGCGATCTCAGCTGGAGATTCGTATATGTATCCGCACCGCTCGTTGACGAAGTAATCATCGGGCATCTTTGGCTCTTCTATGCCATGCCTTAGGCGTTAAGGTCAACTGGGGAGTCAAAACTGAAGGGAAGAATAAGCACGTACTTCAAACGCAGATGCTGCAAGATGAAAGGCTTGGTCTCGGCTTCCTTCATTTCCATGAACTCAGCACAATGATTGCACGACCACGCCTTGGCCGCTGCTCGAAGTGCTACCTCGCTCTCCTTCGCTTGAGCCTCTTCATCGGGGGTCGCAAGCCTGAAAAAGTCCTTCGACCCCGGGCGATATCCTTTAACCGCAAACGACACTGCCAACTGAAAGCCGCCCGGATGTCAGTACGGTTCATAACACGCGCAGAGGCTAACTTACCGCAGCTCGCCAAGAAAACACAGGGTACCCTGCCGCCGTCATAAACTTGGGATGTACAAACCTCGCATCCCTCGCGTCCATTTCTGCCACTGTCGCCGTCTCCCGGCACAAGCCTGCCAGTTGAACCAGTCTCCCCGATGTGATAGACGCCTGAGTATTCAGCCCGACGGGTTCTGGCATGGGAATTGACACCCCAGGCCGAAGCTCGACTTTGTAGTGGTTATTGAAAGCAGGATAGGTGTGTATCATATGTCGTCCAACCAGGATCATGTCCTCGGGGCAAGACCAGTTCCGTTCAACGTCAGGCATACTCCGGTAGTAGTCACCCTTCCTCTGAAAAACGAACCTGGCCAGGTCGACTGCATTCCCCGTGTAGGATCGCGCAATAGCCTTGGCGTCAGAGTCAAGCGATTCGACGACCTTCGCTTGGTATCCGTCGATGTACTCCTTGAACTTCGTAGCGAACACCTGAAAGCTCGCGCTTTTCACCTCTATATCCTTGTCGGATTCGAGGAGCTGCGAGATCTCTGGAACTGGACGAAGTACCTCGACTGGAGGGCAGGAGATGCGCTCCGAGGGCCGAAGGGTGTCCAAGTAGGAGTTGTACACTTGCCCAAGGGCCTTCATCCTTTCGTTAACCGTGGACTTCATTTCTTTCGCTACTCTGGCATTCACTTGCTCTTGGACCTTCAGCTCGAGCTTTGGTCGCATTCTCGTCCATGCTACACGTGGGTTCACCNTCAGCNGANGNGCGCAGTGGAAAAGGNGCANACGAAGNGGAGGNANAGGGTNCNNACCAGCGTCAGTGATATTAGGCGTCCCGTCCCAGATTTCNCTCGGCNACGTATTGAACGCTTTGTCNATATCNGCTTCAGNATAGCCAGCCGCAACNAATCGCNATNTGAACCTGCANGTTACAATGCNAANGCNCCCATGANCATTGTTGGNNACTACAGANCAGAGTTCAACGTACCCCGCAAGCCTCTTCTCCCTGGCCTCGCGTTCCTCCTTGAATTTCGCGCTGTACATATCGTTCCGCCACTTCCGATATACCTTGCACATCTACCATGAGGAAGGATCTCAGCGCGTTTAATCTCTGGTTCATATCAGGCGCGGGGTTNACCCACCTCACTCTGCTTCTTCAACACCGCTACGCGTTCGTCTTCCCAAGCCTTTCGCNCTTCAGGAGTCNGANATGGCNGNNTNTTGNGCTGCGANGCNTTTNATGTCGTCGTCCCANTAGTATNNCCGGCGCCACAANTCGTCCCAACNAGAGTCTACTCTCGGAAGGGGNGTCANTNATATNCAGACATNGTGNGCCGAGNCTNACCATCTGTAGAGGGTACATATTGCAATATCTCTTTGTCCACACCAGGGAACCGGCGTTCCGTTACAAGGNGATCGTCCACGAGGCTGGTACGNATAATGCATTAGTCCTTGTTTCTCTATAACACCCATAGAGTCACGGGGACATCATGTAACTCACTGCGCTCTCCNACACCCCGAACAAATCCTCTTCAAGAAAAAGAAATCCCTACAATCCAGCTTCTTCTTCNCTCCACACACCTNACACACGTACTTACTCGACCCAAAAAGAAACTCGGCCCACCGCTGCTCTGTGAACCCNTCCGGGGGCTCNGGAACAGTCACGGGCACTGCNTTNCTCGCAGTCCTCCAGATGGACGTAGCAGATGGGTTAGAGGAGGAGGAGGGTACGACGCCAGGACTTGTTNACGGTGGAGAGGGCGAGGAGGTCCAGGGGCGAGAGGTGGCTTAGGATCTACAGTGCACTTGAGGACACGGAGAGGGAGACTGCGGGGATAGGGCCACTGCGTACTTCGTACACGACGTCCAAGGGCATGGACATGAGAAGACTGAGATCTTTACGCCCGCGTCGGGGTTGGACGCGAACAGCGTTTGGCCGGTGTGGAGACACTGAGACCGTCGACGATTCAGCAGCTTGCGCCGTCTTACGGCGTTTGGAAGCTGGAGGTTTCGAGGTGCTGCTGCTCGACGCTATCATAGAGGCAACATGTATGTCAATGGGTCGCATGTAGGACAGGCAGACCTAGATGTTCGCGCACCCATAGCCTTGGACACGCCACGGTTCGAACTAGCACTTGCACTTGGATTCCCTCTGCCAATACTTCTAGCCTTCGGAGTAGGCCCATGTCCGCCCTCCGAGTCCAACTTGCTTTGTCTTCGAGTGGTGACCATAGCTGAGCGGAGGGACAAGCTGAAAGGATGAAAGTGAGATGGGAGGAGGAAACAAGGAGCGGAGTGTTCCAGTTGCCTGCCAGTGGGAATGATACCGCGCTGGATAGGGGCTAAATGATCGAATTCGGTAGTACACCTCGATCGTCCCAGATGGACCCATCGGGGTCCACATCCGCTTGTCAGAGCGACATTAAGGAGTTTTGCGGTTGCCTATGTGAGTCCCTGGTACGAAGGCTGCTTTTGTGTTAGGGTTGTTGCACCTAAACTGATTCCCGAAGCTCAACACAGCGCAATGGGTGCTCTCAATGGCGAAGGAAAAGGCAGTATGGATTCAGTTCGAAGGGGGCGACTATTAATACAGGGTTACGCTACATGCTCGGGGACTTTGTGTATGTACGTACGCCTGTAGTCTGCATCGTTATTTCTTCGCGATCGAGAATCTTGCCAAGGCTGACGATATGAGTACGTTCAGCAAGCACTCCTGCGAACAACTTAGCGCAGTGCACACAAAATAGGCGACCACAAAATCAGTGCGCACCTTCCTTCCAACGGTAGGAGGAAGTCATGGATTTGTATAGACGTGCCTGACTTACAATGCACGACCCTTCCAGACATCGGGCAGAAGGCGACATTATGAGGGGCGAAAAACACCTCGTCTGCGTTGGTGGCTTCCACGAGACAAATCGAGTGAGGCTCAATAGGGGCATCATACGCCTCCGTTGGCACAGGAAGAAGCGAAGCGACCAGCTCATTCGCAACTGTACGACTGCAGAAGACCAATTGGCCGTCGCACATGAACAGCGGTGAGATGACCCTACTGACATCATCCGCCCAGTGCGTAGTCAATCTTGCACACACACCTCCTACAACGGGCAGATATGAAGGAATGAAAGCCTTGTCGTGGTCATCCATCTTCCGCAGGGAATATAGGAAAGCTCTTCTGTCGTCGTCAACACTGGCTTCGTCTTCGTCCGCGGTAAGACAGAGATGGGGAGGCACATGCCGCTGCCACGATGGTGTCGCCGCAAGGCCTACCTCTGGAATCCCATCGTCGTCTCCAGTTCGTCGGCCGATGCGCTTTGGCGAGTGAGAAATAGTCGGGAGAAGCTGCGCACTGTGAACAGCTGGGAGTGCTTCCGGAATATCCCAAATGACGAAATCTTGGTGGATATTGAGTGCAATTATGGTTTGACCGCATAACGAGAACTATCGGGGAGGTGAGGACTGATTTGAACGAATCCTTATAGGGAGAAACGCGTCACCGACGTCCAGCGACGTGTCAAGATCGGTATGTTCCCAATGACACCCCTTTCCTTCAGCCCAATTCCACACGTAAACGCCTTTCCCGCACTTCAATACCACGATAGGATCGCTGTAATGGATGTAGCTGGTGCTGTAATATGGAGCGCTCTGAACACACTTTTGCTCGCGCTCCATCTGGAATTCCGGCGTGGGACACGCGGGGTTTATCGAATAGAGGGCAAGCCGTGGTGATGTGTCCGTGCCAGATCTGCGAAGGATGGATGAGCAAGACGAGCAAAGCCACCAGCGGTATCATATAATTGACTGACGGAATATAAAGAACAGCAACGCGAAGGTATCGTCCATTTGAACTTGGAAAGGCGGATACGTTGAGGACGGTCCGACTGTCGACGGGAGTCGTCGCAAGAGGAAACGACTTGACGGGGGCATGCAAGTTGTATCCCAAATCCCACAGACAAACTGTACCCGCGGGATTCACGAAAGAGGTGAACAGAAAGCGTCCACCTGGGACGAGGCACAGGTGCTCCATCCCGCCATAATACTCATCCAGCTGTCCCACTTGACTTCTCATTCTGCAAGGATACTGCCGATTGGCATACGGATCTCTGCACACCCGTACTTCTGCCTTGTTGATATCGCGGATAAACTTGGTGAACCTGTGGGGTCCTGAAGCGGCGTGTTCGAGTTCAGCGAGAGTCATCTTCTCTAGTGGATAGGTCGGCTTGTATATCCCATGTTCCTCGCAAACCCGGTCCAGGGCTGCCAGCCAAACACTCTTAGACGCTGCTGCTCGATAGACCATGCGACAAGACTGCCATGCAAAGCCTCAGTCAAGTAGCCTCGTAGGAGCTAGCGCCAGACTCACTGCTCTCATCGCGAGTATATCAACGGGTTCCAGGCACTGCAAGACGTGCACGACAATATCCGGTGGGAGCCTAAAGCTGAAATTTAGTTCCATGGTGCTTTCTTGACCGTAGTCGGCCAAACGAGAATGAGGAGGGAGGAGAACAGGGACCAGGAGCGTGTTGCAGTCACGGTGTGTGTGTGTGCGAGCCGGGGAATGCCGTGGATGATGATCGGGATAGGGGCAAAACGAGCGAATTTGGTTGCGCGCCCCGTTCATCCTTGCTTGGACCCATTCGCGTCCACATATGCTTGTCGGAAAGAACGTTCCCTTTCATACGCTGCTTGAGGTGGCTGATCGATACAAGGTTGCCTTCATAGTAGCGTGCTGCCCTCAACCTAACTTTCGGTGACCGGTGTAGACCCAATGCAGACCCGTACGGTGTCAATGGTAGAGGTACCTTCAATGGCGAAGCAGAAGGCAGTTATGGATACAATTCGAACAGGGCGACTACTAATACACGTTTATGCTACATGCTTGGGGACTGGGAGATTATTACAATGCGCGGAAGGTGGTGATGAGGAAGGTGAGGGCGTTGTTGACTTCAGCAGGCTTTCACGAGCTCAGAACAACTTCCGATTCGCATCCTGCTTCGCATTTCCCTTATCCTGCCTCAAATTGCCTGGTATCCCCATTATCATCAGCACTCTCCCCATTCCTTCACACTCTTTACAATTCAACCACTCACCTGAAGCCTCCTGACTCCGATCCCCGGTAACAGCACCCACAA